>JAEIIL010024312.1:0-26291 GCA_018905715.1 Drosophila lini | reverse complement strand
TTAGATATTTTATTATTCTTAGTCTTAAAATAGAAAGGAAATGAACTTCGGAAAGCCGAAGTTTTAAAAATGGGCAAAAATGTTGTTCTATTAAACATGGATAAATCGATTTGGTAGTTGATGCTGAATTGGTATTATATTGTCGTCCATAAAATGCTGTTAAAAAACAATATATATATAGGGAGGACAATTTAAAAATGGAATCCCAAATTAAACATTTGTAAGACACCAAATAAGAACCTCAATGCTTAAATACTGGCTGCATGTCGCAGACGCAGACATGCGGTCTTTTAATCCAGTTAAAAGTAAGAAAAGTTTATAATAGATTGCAGTATATGGCTAAATTAAGTTTTACATATGTTACACAGAGACAGCGATGCCGGGATGATGGTGGATTCGTTGGTCCGGTCCAGAAGAAGCGTCTGATACTCTTTGGAATGCGCTGCAGCAGACAAGGTGGCAAGGGTGACTTAGTAGACTCTGGCTTGGAGCGCGTCCGCTCAAACCACACCCGTGGGACGCACATTGGTTGGCGGCGGAGCGCCACTGGGCTTGGTCATGATGTCCATGGCGTTCTTAAACAACTGCGTCCTCACAAAGTCCGTGGCGGCGCTGTTGAGATCCTTGCTAGCGCCATAGTTGCACTTGATGTAGCCGTACAGGTTGGCGGCGTTCAGCGCGATGGCGATCATAACCAGCAGCAGCCACTTGAACTTCAATCCGAACAGGGCCACGAGAAAGAAAAGGCCCCAGAACACCGGGCAGAGGATGAGGCCCAGCCAGAAGACGCGCTGCTCGTGCTTGTTGACGCGGCTCTTGAAGGATTCAGAAGACTACGTTTCATCATCAAGGGAATTCGTTGATTCTAGTAAATGACTCACATTTTTCGACTCGAAAACCCAGTGGGACTTGCCGTCGTCGTCGACGTAGTTCCACCACCGCAGCCCCACCAGCAGCCGACCGGAGATGTTCTTCACCGTCCAAAAGTCCGCCGATAGGAAGAGCACCACGAACACGAAGCTGGTGATGAAGGAGTCGCTGAACCAGCCGCAGAACATGTAGATCACGATAGCGGCTCCCCTGAAGAACAGGTGGAAGAACGTGACGTATGGGTGCCTGCAGCAAAGAAGGTATTAACTGAAGTGAGAACAGCTGGCACAGGGCGACTTCTGCCTACGTGTATTTCTGGCCAGCCTGACTGGGATCCCGCATCTCGTCCTCCTCGCCAAAGGGTATCGTGTCATCGTCGAGCAGCGGCACCTGGACAACAAGTAAGATAGATTAGTAAAGCCTTCCGAGGGTTTTCCTAAGGGGAATCTCTATTCTCGGTAGAAGAAAACCTCTGGTTTGTCGGGGTGGCACACCAAAAAGCGGGTTGTTAGGGGTTAATTGCGGCATACATACATTTCTTACCGTTGCGGATGCCATACTTTACGTTGCTTATAACCTTGTGTTGACTACTGGCTCTTATTTCATAGAGTTTGCTTATTTTAATGCAATTTTAATGTATTTTTATTTCCCTAATCTTTTGTGTTGTTGTTTTTGCCAGCTGCAAAATTATCGATAATAGCCCTCAGCACATCAACTGGTCACACTTAGCGATATCGACAAGTTGGCAGTCCTCAGCGCGGAAATGACATTCTACATGAGAAAGCATGTAAAACTTTGATTTGACATTTTACTTTGAAATTCAGAGTGACCAAGGAGAATATATCAAAAAATATCACATAAAAATATCGCGATTTCGATATTTATTATAAACAACCCTACTTTGCGCATTATTTTAAAATCAAACGGACAAGCGAAGGCGTCTGCGCCCCCGGTTTTCCTAGGAATTTGTGCTATTTAGCGCTTTAGAAGGCTTTAATCTGTACATATAAATTAGTAGGTTGCAGAGTGTGTTAAGGGAAAAGTGAAAGAAAGGATTTCCAGGCGACACTCACCCACACGGGCACGCATACAAGTGCAACTGCCTGGCGTCATTTTCGGACGCGCGGTAAAAGCCGAAATAATTGATTTAAATTGCCTGCAATGGATGTGTCCAATGGAAATACATCGCGCCAGCCGCCCAAGAAGTCCAACCAAAACATCCAGGTGTATGTGCGCGTCAGGTGAGTGTCTACGCCGCAGGAGGATGCAACGAAATGCGACTTCTGACTGTTGACCCCTTCCCGCAGGCCCTTGAACTCCCGGGAGAGATGCATACGCTCTGCCGAGGTGGTGGACGTGGTGGCGCCCAGGGAAATAGTGACACGCCACACTCTGGACTCCAAGCTGACCAAGAAGTTCACCTTCGATCGGAGCTTCGGGCCCGAGTCCAAGCAATGCGATGTATACTCCGTGGTGGTGTCTCCCCTGATCGAAGAGGTCTTGAGCGGCTACAACTGCACGGTGTTTGCCTATGGACAAACGGGAACGGGCAAGACGCACACCATGGTGGGCAATGAGTGCGCCGAGCTAAAGTCCTCCTGGGAAGATGTGAGTATAAACTTGATTCAAAGAACCTTTCACAGCATCCATTCCATCCTCTACAAACTACTTGCCTACCTGCTAACCTAAATTGCTGCCAAAGCAAAGGGTTTCTGCCAGGTTTTTAGCCAGAAAACCGGTTTCTTAATTGCAGAAAAAACCAATCTAAACCTTTTCTAATCCCAATTTCCTTGTAGGACTCTGACATTGGCATTATTCCGCGAGCGCTGAGTCACCTCTTCGACGAGCTGCGCATGATGGAGGTGGAGTACACGATGCGCATCTCATACCTGGAGCTGTACAACGAGGAGCTGTGCGATCTGCTCTCCACTGATGACATGACCAAGATTCGAATTTTTGACGACAGCACCAAGAAGGGTTCGGTTATCATCCAGGGCCTTGAGGAGATTCCCGTGCACAGCAAGGACGATGTGTACAAGCTGCTGGAGAAGGGCAAGGAGCGCCGCAAGACGGCCACCACCTTGATGAACGCCCAGTCCTCGCGTTCCCACACGGTCTTTTCGATTGTGGTCCACATCCGGGAGAACGGCATCGAAGGCGAGGATATGCTGAAGATCGGCAAGTTGAATCTGGTGGATCTGGCGGGCAGTGAGAATGTGTCCAAGGCGGGCAACGAAAAGGGAATACGTGTCCGGGAGACGGTAAACATTAACCAGAGTCTACTGACGCTTGGCAGAGTGATCACCGCCCTGGTGGATCGTGCTCCCCATGTTCCCTATCGCGAATCGAAGCTCACCCGGCTGCTGCAGGAATCACTGGGTGGCAGGACCAAGACCTCCATCATAGCGACCATTTCACCGGGCCATAAAGACATTGAGGAGACGCTCAGCACCTTGGAGTACGCCCATCGAGCCAAGAACATTCAAAATAAGCCCGAGGTCAACCAGAAGTTGACCAAGAAAACGGTGCTCAAGGAGTACACGGAGGAGATTGACAAGCTGAAGAGGGATCTCATGGCCGCCAGGGACAAGAATGGCATCTACTTGGCCGAGGAGACCTATGGCGAGATGACCCTGAAGCTGGACTCGCAGAACCGCGAGCTCAACGAAAAAATGCTGCTGCTAAAGGCCCTAAAGGATGAGCTCCAAAACAAGGAGAAGATCTTTAGCGAGGTGAGCATGTCGCTGGTGGAAAAGACTCAAGAGCTGAAGAGGACCGAGGAAAACCTCATGAACACCAAGGGATCGCTGCTGCTCACCAAAAAGGTGCTGACCAAGACCAAAAGGCGTTACAAGGAGAAGAAGGAACTGGTGGCCTCGCACATGAAGACGGAGCAGGTCCTGACCACGCAGGCCAAGGAAATCCTGGCCGCTGCCGATCTGGCCACTGATGATACCCATCAGCTGCATGGAACTATTGAGAGGCGACGCCATGTGGACGCAGAGATTCGCAGATCCTGCGACAAGTTCAAGGATCGCATGCAGGACAACCTGGAGATGATTGGTGGCAGTCTGAGTTTGTACTTAGAGCAGGAGGCAGCTTCCAAAGGGAGACTAAGCGAGGAACTGGGTAAGTTTCCCAAATAAACAAATCTTAAATCGTTTTTAAATTATTATTTTTTTTAATTCTCCAGAAAACTCCAGCAATGTGAGCTTACGTCTTGCCAGCAATGCCACCAAGAGCATCGAGATGCTGATGGGAATCTGCAGCCAGTCTGTGGCGGATCAGGCTCAGCTGCACAAGCAGTTGATAAGCGAAATCTCGCAGAGTTGCGATCAGCACACACAGAAGCTGGTCGCCCAGTTGCTGGAGCAGATGCAGCAGCGGGAGCTGGAAATGAGCAGGGACATTCAGGCAAATCTGCAGGAGATGGAGGAGAACAACCAGCGCCACAAGGCCATGCTGGACTCAATGCAGGAGAAGTTCTCTCAGATCATCGACAGCAGTTCCCAGGCCCTGGAGAAGCATGTGGCCAATGTGCAGCAGCAGCTGGATGAGCTCAGCGGCATGAGTGTGCCGGATGGAGAGCACCTAAAGCAGCTCCAGGAGGAGCTGGCGAATGAACGGGCACTGGCCCGGCAGGAAGAGGCGCTGCTCGAGTCTCTGGTGATGCAAATGGAGCAGATTAAGAATCTGCGGGCCAAGAACACCCAAAGCATGTCGGAACATATCGGACACTTGGAGGAGAATCGGCTGGCTAGGAATAAGCACATCGATGTGACCCAGTCTGGGATTCAGGATTACAAAAAGTCAGGTGCCGAAGCCTCTCAATCCGCCCGAAAAGAGCTCAGCGGGCAAATGGAGACGGGTATGCTTTGCCTGGACCAAGGCATAGCCAAGTGCTCCATGCTGCAGGTGCACATGCAGAATCTCGGCCAAGAGTGTGCCAAGCAAACAGAGGTAAATGTTCTGGCTAGCCGCCTGCATCAAGAGTCGCTCCTCGAAATCTGCCAAAAGAGCGACAAGAAGCTGGAGGAGCTGCAAGGAAAACAGAAAAAACACATCGAAGAAACTGCCACCGAGAGGCAGCAGCTCATCACCGAAGACAGGCAGAGGTTCAGAGGCCATTCTACTTTAGCCAGCGATCTTGTTTCGGAAATGACTCGCCAAACGACCGAGCATGTGGCACTCCAGCGCCAGCAGTTGCAGATCTGCGAGCAGGAGGTCACGCGCTTCCAACAAAGCGAGCTGAAGACATATGCGCCCACTGGGACCACGCCCTCCAAACGTGACTTTGTATATCCTCGATCGTTGGTGGCCACGTCGCCGCATCAAGATATCGTAAGGCGATATCGCCAGGAGCAAGATTGGTCTGATTTGGACACAACGGCCACCATAGATGAGGTAACTACTGAGCTTGCAAAATAGTTTTAAATATTTAATGTATTTCTTTAACAGTGCAGCGAGGGCGAGGATGATGCTTCTTCCCTGCACTCGGTCCAGGAGCTCTCCGAAACGGAAACCATTATGAACTCCACGCCCATTGAAGGCATGGATGGCATTAATAGGAAACGTGGTACTACCAGGAACTCAAATTCGAATTCAAATGCTTTGAAGCCGCCGGTGGCCAGCGGAGGAAGCAGTGGCAAGCGTAGTAGCTCCTTGTCCCGCTCTTTAACGCCCAGCAAGTCGTCACCAAGGAATTCGCCCGCCTTCAACAGGGTAAGTCATGGGAAGAGATGTCCGCTAAACGCTGAACAAACAGCTCCCGCTGATCATTTATATTTATATTGCTGTTATTTACCATATTCTCAGAATAACAAAGAAAACGTGGCCTGATTGCATCGATGTCCCCCACCGTACTCATCCCAGTAACTTGAATCGTTTTTGTTTGTTTGGCTCTTTTCGATATTCTTTTTATTTTTAATCTGTATATCAAAAACTTTGGAATTTCGTACAATTATTATTTAAATAAACTTAGTATGCTATGTAAGTTCAAGGTCGCCAGTTCAAGTTTAACTTACAGATAAGTTCAAGTTTTAATATTTAAAGAGGGTTCCTTTAAGGGGAAAGGTAATATTAGTAAATCTTGTTTAAATAACATTAAGGAGCCTCTAAAAAAATAACTTAACTTTAAATGTAGTATTTAAATAATTTTCCAACTTGAATATAGCCACTCCTTCATCCGGTTTTTTGATTAAACTTTATGGCAAATGACTCCAATTCAATATATTTTTAAACTTAAATCATTTTAAAGTATAAGCAATGTTGTTTATTTATGTAAAATGAAAGTGACCAAAGTGTCAAGTATTTACTCTTCATCGTGATCGTCGTCATCGTCCTTGAGAATGCCCAGGCGACGAGCCACCTCCTTGACATTGGCTATGAACTCCTCCTGAACAAGATTGAAGCTCATGGCCAGCAGGGCAATGCCAAAGAGCAGATACAACGAACAGTAGGCAATGGACTGCTCCGATTCATCCTTGACTCCCTTGGCAGGGACAAAGTCCCCAAAGCCTGAAAGAATTAAATTAAATCATCAAGAAAAGCAAATGTAAGCCACAACTCACCAATTGTTGTCAGTGTAATAAAGCAGAAGTAAGCAGAGTCCAGGAAGGACCAATTCTCCCAATAGGCAAACAAGACAGCTCCACCAAGAATGTAGCTCACCACCAGAAAGACGCATAACCAAATGGGCACAGGACGATCCTTGGGCAGCAAATCGCCATAGTCCCCATACTCATCACCATACATAGAGTCATCGTCATCATAGTCATAGCTAGGTCTACGACGGATTTGCCGCTGTACAGGAAAACCCATAGGAGACATGATCCTGGGCGAGGGAGGCAGACGTTCGGTTCGTTCTCTACGCCGATTTCTTCTCGGTTCGCGGCTCCTGGAGCGACGACGTTCAACGGGATAATCCTCGTAGTGGTCTCCATACAGCGACCGCTCATCGAAGCTCTCTTCTACGTACTCCTCGTACCGTCCCTGCGAGTGGCCACGTCGATCCCTGCGATGGTCCCGTCCCGCATCATAGTCCGGCAGTTCCAGATGATTGCCGTAACGCGAGGACTGCCTACCCAGACTGCCAGCCCTCCTGCCATTATTTTGACGATGGGAACTGTGAGGCGGTGGTTGCGGAGACCGCTCCCTCTCCCGATCCCTCTGGCGTTGTCGTTGGTGAGCGGATCTGGGCATAGATTGGCTCCTTGGAGCTGCATGCCTTCTATGGCCGCCTCCGCCAAAGTCATCCAAGGCGTACCTGTTCGGAATAATGGGAGTTTTCCTCACCACATCCTCATCCACATCTTCGTAGTGCGAGGACACGTGCCTAGGGTCCACAGACTTGGCTCTACTCCTACCAGGAGCCGAGTGGAGGCGATGGAGCTCCCTAGAAGCCTTTGAGGATTCCTGATTATGCGGAGATCGAACCGACCGCACACTGGCAGCTCTCTTGGCCGGGGGTGCAATGTCGCTGAAGTCCTCGATGGAGCCGGCATCCAAGTGGGATCGGGAGTACCGCTCCCTTTCCACCGTATGCCTGTCCCGCATCCGATCCCGCTGCCTCTGCCGGCTGCTGTATCGATTTGAGCGATTCAGAGTCTGTGTCTCGTACTCATCCCCGTAAATGGTGTGCCGCTGGCGAGGATCGTGGTGCGAGTGCTGATGCTGCTGCTGATGTCGACGGTTGCGTCCGCCACTTGAGCGATGTCCAAACTCTCGATCGTCGTAGCCCCTGCCCATTGTCCGTAGTTCTGGGTCGGAGTAGGCATGTCCCATGGAGGGCCCTAGGCCAGAGTCATTACCCGAGCGTTGGGTCATCTTCATGGAGCGTCGGAACGAGGGCGGCGGCTGGGAGCGGGCATTGCGTTGGGAGCGCATGGAACGTTGACGAGAGCGGGCATTCCTTGGTCTCTTGGCGGTGCGGGTGCACACATAGCAGCAGATGCGCCAGTATAGAAAACTGGTGAGTATCAAAAGGGATTTATTATTAAACTAATAAATAAATGTTCTAAAATGTATTTATTTATTTTATTATAGCTATTATATTAATAGCTGCAAACTCACCGAAATGATGTGGCCATGACATCTCCAATGTTGGACAGGCAGATCAGCATCAGTGGAATGCCCACAATGGCGTAGAAAATCGTTGTCACCTTGCCCCAATCCGTGCGCGGCGATATGTGGCCATAGCCTGTCCAGAATATGACATGGAAGTAATTAATTGATGCGACTCCCAACGGTGAGTTTGATTTCAAGTCATTCCTCTAACTTTACCTTGAACCTTGTGACCGTCAAGTTCTTGAAATGCTAATGGGTCTAAGGCCTAATCTATCTGCACTTCTTTTTGTACAACGCAAGCCAAGCCCATTATCGCTCCGAAAAAATAATAGAAAACAAAAACAAACAATTGCCAAGTTAGTATTTCAAGTCTGCCGCTTTTGGCGTTTGAGGAAGTGTGCAAATTCATACATAGATAGCAGTCTTTACCCCGCTTCGCAGAGTTCTATCTGATGGGCGTCGTCGGTCACTAAACCCATTTGTATTTAAGCCATAAATCCATATCGGGGAGGGAGAGCACAAAACTAAGCTCCCCATCATCATCAAAAAATGAATCAAATAAACGACTTAAAAGAATATTTAGAAGCGAATGGTGACGAGTTAAATGCCCTGACTTAACACAGTAATTTAAAGTAGTAGAAACATTAAAGCAGTAAAGAATATAAAGAGTTCTAAGGGGAGATCATTAGGTCTATTATTAATTATAGAAAAATGAAAGCAGTAGAAAATATTTAAATAACGACCCGGTTGTTTATGCTAATCAAGAATATATATGATTTTGAGGGGCGTAAAACCCTTCTGACTAAAAATATAATATCCTGCTAGAATAATATTCTGTGATTTCTTATTAGGAAATCCTTTTTTCACAAACCTTAGCTTAGCTCACCTAACCCTAAGCCAGGGTATCTTAATATAAATCAGAAAAAAATCCCACCATTAAAATCTAAATCTAAAACGTCAGAAAAGATAATCACGATCGGTCAGTGGCGTCTGACCTTGCTGTTGTTTTGACCACAAACAATTGACTGGCAGCGATTCCACTTTCGGTTTCAATTGACACGCTCCACACCCTCGCCCCTGCAACGCCACCCAACTGAACCCATTTTTAGAGGTCGTTCACGTGTCGTGCTTAACTAACTGTGTCCGAACTAGATCTTTAACCTATGACTTGTGGTCTGCAATCGATGGTTTTTCCAGCCACTCATGGTAATTTCCAGGATTGGGTTTTCTGGGTCGACTAATGAGCAATTACAATTACCAAATGATCGATTCGCGACCGAGATTTATGCGATTTCGACGTGACCATTGGGTGGACAGAATCAACTGTCCGAATCATCCGCTTGCCTCATTGGTTCCTGGGCGGATTATGCAGCCCTCTGCCTCGGCCTGGTCGCGCTTCAGGTGAATCAGCCGATACGTGGGCCCAAGATCTCAACAGCGTCTGGCACGATCGTCTGCCCCATGCCATGTTTGCGTTGATTCATTGGTAGCGGAGGGCGGCAGTCGCCAATCCCCACCTGCGGCTGCCCTCGTCGCTTGACTGACTTTGTGCGGCGTCATCATCGCCGGCGATGTCTGCTGTCTGTTGGCTGGGCTTTTTGTCGGTTCGTTCTCGTGTGCGGTTATATAAGTAGCGTGCGTCGCTCCGAAATCCGAAGTATTCTGTTGCGGGAGCTTGCTGCGACCAAGCGCAAAATACGGGTCAGTGTGTGATCGAAGAAGTGGGACAAAGGCGAAGTCAGAGACAAAGACAAAGACCAAGATAAGCTCATCATCATGGGAAGCTATTGCCTCATCATAGGCTTGTGTCTCCTTGGACTAGTGGCGGCCAAGTCGGCGGAGGGAGATCGTGACCATTGGGTCTGGCGTTCCTACAATCGCAGAGAGCGCTCCTTTCGGGACATCGATCGGAGTTCGCCTATCAGGAATTCCTACGACAACAAGCTAAGACGCGAGCCCACCACCCGCCGACCTCTTCCAGGGGAGCCAGAGAACGATGAGATCGAGGATTATGCAGATGTGGAGCCCACCAGGTCAGCGGACAGTCCCACTGTGGGCACTCGCCAGTACAATCCCTATGGCGGCCAGGCCAATGCCGGCCAGTTTGGAGGAATTGGTGGAGGCTATGGTGGAAGTCCTGGAGTTTTAGTGGGTCCTGGAGGACCCACAGGAATCATAGGAAGACCTCCTGTGTACCCCAGTCCTTATCAGCCAGGCTATGGTGGTTTTACTGGAGCCCAAAATGGCATTGGAGGATATCCGGGTGGTTATGGCGGAGTTGGGCAATCGATTCCAGGTGCTGGCTTCCCAGGAGCGAATGTGGGAACCGGTTTCAACAGCTATCCAGGCAACGGACTGGGCTTGACTCAATTCCCCAGCACTGGACAGTATCCTTATGGATCCTATCCTGGAGGTGACTTTAGTGGCAATCAGTTTGCGGCTCCAGGTGGACAATTTCCTGGACTAGGACAGTATCCCAGCAATCCGCAATTTGGCGGGCCACAGTACACTGAAGGTTACGGCTTGGCTGGAGGTTCAGGCCTGGGTCAACTGGGACTTGGTGGAAACGGAGGTTTTGGCTATGGCGGAAACTTCCCACCTGTGGGAGGCTTTGGCTACGATGAGAAGTCTCCAGCCGTGGCCGAGGGCAAGAGCGCCAAGAGTGTGGCAGCATCACCCAGAACGGTGAACGATAAGATCACCAAGAAGATATAGGATTAAGATCCTTCCTACGAGATTTGCAACTAAGAATCTCCTGTGCCTGCCTGTCTTCTTCCTATTCAAACACTCCCACCCCCTCTCAGCTGTACATAGTTCCCTTAGCTTAGGCATAGTTTAGGCTTATTGTTAGACTAAGCAAATAAATCCCAATTTTTATCCTGATTTTTAATTCTACTAATTAGTGGCCTCTGCCTTACTTACCTATAGTTGTTATCACTATTATAGAGTAAAACAGAGAGCCAGCAAAGGTCCATTGGGACTTGCGCAGGTCCTCGTCGCCATCCCAGCCATCGGCCTTGATGGCCGTCAGGATCTGCTTCTCGAAGTTGGCCAGATGTTTGCTCACATTGGCCATCCAGTCGCTTTCCCGCAGGACCACAGCGTCATCCGACAGCAACCAAATGTTCTCTGTGAGATTAAAGCGAAGATGTTGGATATCGCGCTTGACCTGTACAGGATTTTCAAAGTTCTTAGATATATATTTCTTTTCGAAGTCACCACACTCACCTCCAGTTCATGGGGCTTTTCGAGATGCTGGAATAGGTAGGCTCCGCCCACGCAATAGGAAACCACGAGGAGCACGAGCAGCACATGGGACACGATGCAGGTGAGCACTTTCCACGAGAAACAGATGGCAGCCACACAGCGTCCCCGCTCCGGCTTCGCTGGTTCCATCATGTGCGCCGGCAGCGACTGTGCCCGCCTACTCGACATGGTTGCCCAGCGCTTCTCTTCTTCCGTTGGCTAATTTACCGCTCGGCTGGTTGTAAATTATGAAATGCAAAAGAAACTAAATAAAGGACAAGACCGGGAAGACCAGGGTCGAAGCTTAAAATACCCTAGGAAATTACTTGGATAAATAGTAAATTATGCAAATACCGAGGGTTGTATTGGTATTCTTGGAACAAAACTTTATTAGTAAGTTTGGTATTCCTTGAACTAATACACACTAATGGATAACAGTTCAGAGAAAAGTGGCATTATTAATTAAAAAAAAAAAAAAACACATTAATTGCTCTCCCATAAAAAACCTAACTTAATTGAGTCTTTCTAGGTTCTTGTGATCTCCAAAGGAGCCACAAGAGATTACTGGGAAGCCGAAAGGTAAACTAGACACACTGGTCTGTGGCACACATGTTTATTTGTTCAAATATTTATTTATTTGGGTTGCTGGGGCAAGGCCGATCGATGAGACGAGGGGGGAAAATTAAGCGAGAGACTCCATGAGACTATTTTGGTCCCGTTTTGCCCGTTGCCCGGCGGGGGCATTCATCTCATCGTCAAAATCGGACGCCGTAGACCCGTGCCACGCCTTGCGAGAACTCTTCTTTCCTCTGGCTTTTCGCTTATATAGAAACTAGGGGGACTACATAACATGTCCGAGCAATTATGAACTTCGATTTCGTTGGGGCAATTAACGATGCCGATTTATGGTTTTGGAAATGCTTCTAATGTGATGATTACCGAGCAGGGATCGCACTTTGATTTGCACTGGGGAAATTATTCAGTTTTCCAATTTAAGTTCCATGCTGAGTATCCGTTCCCCCTCCGATCCGATTCGATCCGCGCAGAGATCCGACACACACCGATCCGTACGACCCACAAACGCTGACTGAGCACAGCCACACAAATGGACTCTCCACGGATCTCTCGGGAAAACGATTTATTTTTGGTCTTACGCGAAGTTCTCTTGTCTTCCGAGGTATATAGTTTTTGGAAAAACTTTTATTAAGGCTTCTGCTCTCATTATATGTTTTGTTTTGTTCTCAAAAACATCTCAATTTGTGTTTGTTTATGCCGGATTTTCCCCTTTCAACAGCTGATACAGGTGGTCTCTCGTTATATATGATTTTACTCTTCTGAGAATAAAGCTTTAAAGACTTCCTGAATAGTTGGAATCTTATATTCAAAAAGTTTTAAAATATTTCATAAAGTTTTATAAATGTTGTGTCAGTTATTTGTTTTTTACTCCTTTGTTCTGTTTATCATTTACTATTATTTTTATCTTATCAAAAACCGATTAGAGGTACAAAGCCCTCGGCTACTTGAGTTCCTAAACTTTGTAAGCTAAGATAAGAGCTGCAGTTAAGACTATTTTTAGGTGTTCCTCAGTCAACATTTAGTTGCCGGAAGGAGCCCTGCAGTCCAAAGAGGCTCTCAAAGTCGACGGGCTGTCCCACTCTTAGGCTTTCGTCGGTGCCATAGTTGTTCTCCTCCTCCCAGTAGCTTCTATGGTCTAGAATACGCTGCTCCCACTCCTTTAGGAGCTCCGGAATCGAACCGTTTTCTCCACCGTACTCAACGGGCAGATACTTCTTGGGAATTTGCTTAAAGAGTGCTTCCCATTTGCTTCCATGGACATAGAGCTGCGGGTTAAAGAGAGTTATGTGTAAATATATTTCTTTCCACAAACAACTTGAACTTACGCGTCCCTGCTGCTTCTTGGACATCATGGGCTTGATCATATTGAAGATGGTCTCAAAGCCGTTGGGTGTGTTGATGAAATGAATGCCCTGGGGTCGCAGGGGCAGGGCTTCCTCCTGGAAGACGGTCATCTTCTTGGCAAACGAAGGTGTCATTTGCAGAAAGTGGCCAGTGGTGACATTGGACAGATCCAATATGGATATCATGCCATTCACAATGGCCACATCGTCCTCGTCGAGCATGATTTGCTGCATGAGAGCGCTGGCTCGGTTCACCTCCTGGAAGGTGTACTTATCGGGATCGTAAGCGGCCATGCGGATCAAAGCCAGACGTGGCCCATTATCGTTCAGTGGACGTGGCAGTAGAACAATGGTGCTATAAGTGGATTCGGATATAGGATTGCCCTCGACAGACTATATTTTCCCATACTTACCCCAGCTTAAAGATCTCCAGAGTCTTGTCCACGTCCATATTGTGACCGCCATAATACTCGGGATACTTGGTACGCAGCGTGTAGAACCTGTCGATCTTGGCCTTAGTTCTTTCCAAACTAAACTTGCAGCCGCGCAGGAAATTCACCAAAAACTGATCCTCTGTGCGGGCCTTCAGGTGAGGCTGCTGCTTTATCCACTCCCGCAGAGCGGCAATGTCGTCATCGAGCTTGCTGGGCACCTCGTTCAGCTTCTCGATGGCGTTCTTCTGGAGCTCGGGACTCAGCGGGCGGATGGACGGCATCGTGAGGTTGGAATCCCCTTGGCGGTCGGCGAACGAATGTCGATTTTTGACCCTGCCATTTGTGCAACTCAAGTTGGAATCGACGATAAGCTATCGTCTGAGCACTGATAACCATGTATTGAAATAGTCGCCAAGAAGAACACACAGCAGAGCTTATCGAAGCATTTATTAGTTTATAGCCCAGCGCGAGTTAGAGGTTTGTGAATCGATTCAGTCGATGATCAACTGGCGGAAGGAGCCATCCATTCCAAAGTGACTCTCTTTCTGGCCTAGGTTTGTGGGCTCCTCACGTAACTTCTCGTTGGTGCCAAAGTGCTGGGACTCCTCAAAATAGCTCCGGTAGCTAGCCAGTTTGGCCTCCATATCATTGGTTATATCCAGAATGGTTCCCTTGGTGCCTCCATACTCAGCGGGCAGATATTTCTTGGGGACGGACTCAAAAATGGCCTCGGGATCGGAGCTGACAGAGACCTGCAAAGAATATTGAATCTTAGGTTCATCCTTGAGGATTGTCAGTGCCTTACCCTCTCCTTGATCTTGGCCGGAAACCAAGCCAGCAGCGATTTGAAGCCCGTCTCGAATGCCTTGGGCGCATTGATGAAATGGATGCCTCGCTGCCGCGTGGGCATAGCCTCGTCGGCATAGGCCGAGAACTTGCTCAAAAGTTGAGGCTGGAGGGCAAACAGATTCGCACCCGTCACGCCACTCATGTCCATGACCTCCACGTACCCACTGACCGAGGCATTGTCATCCTCCAGCATCATGATCTCACCAAACATGGAGCCCACTCGAATGATGTCCTGAAACTTGAATTTACTCAAGTCGTAGGAGCAGGCCCGAATGATGGTCACAGCTGGGCCAGTGTCGTCTTTGTCTAGGGGAATGCGCAAGATGACTCTGTGGGAAATCACAAAGTAAATATGGCTTGGAAGGTTTTTGGTAATACCAAGGCTATACCCCATGCGAATAATCTCCAGCACTTGAGGATCATCGGCCAGACGATGCTCATTGAAAATCTCAGGAATGACGGCCTGCAAGGTGTAGAATCGATCGATCTTCTGCTTGGCCTTCTCCAGACTAAACTTGGAACCGCGCAGAAAGCTGAGCAGGAACTGATCCGCCACGCAGGAGCAGAGATGGGGTTGCTTTTGCAGCCACTCTCGTAGGGCGGCAATGTCGGATTCCACTCGACCAGGAACCTCGTTCAGCTCCTCGATGGCCACCTTCTGCAGGCCCGCCGGCAATGGACGCACTGGATTAGGAAACACTTTACTCATGCTGGCAGCACTATCAAATGCAGACTGACCAAAATGTTGAGCACTTAAAGCCGCCAATGCAACTGATCGACACTCGAATATAATATTCAAAGCAACCGGCGATAAGATCCGACTAATCTGGCTAGCGATTAGCCGGGTTATGGTTTAGGTTTTTATATTCTTGCAAGGTATTAAAATTCTAGTTGAAAGCTTTCAAAGCAGTTAGAATTAAAACATCGATTTAACTACGGATCTTGATTCATTTGCAAACTGCAACTTCGACTTGTCACTGCCATCACTGATAATTATCAGTTTGCGGCCAGACAACTATTTCTACCCCAAGTTGAATTGTCTTGCCCCACCAGAGGGTTAAAAGAACCCTGCTTATCACTTTGCACACACAGGCACACAAAAAAGCTATAGATAAAGTCGTTCAGTCGATGTACAGTATAAACTTTATTCAAAGAAAAATAAACATTGAAATATATTAACGCTAGAAGTGAAGAACTACTGAGCTAACGCTTATCGGCTAGTTACCCTGTTGAAGCTGCCACCGTCACTTAACTAGTCTCGGGCGCAGTTATCTCGAGATGATTGCATAATATCGAATATATATATTATCTGTGGATATATCTATTGAATGTTCTATAAATACGCGAATCTTGGGATGAGGATGTAACCTAGGAGTGGACTGCTATTGCACAGGAGCTGGAGAATCTTTTGAAGTGATTAGGTTGCTAGTACAGGCCAGACGGCAGATCCGTCACCTTGGACATGGATCCCTGGGTGTAGGAGCGAGTGCGTGCAGTGGCACCCTTTCCTCCGCTGGGATAGTTTGGAGGCTCGTGCATCCGCATGGCCGGATTGCTGGTGAAGTAGATCTGCTGATTGCTGCGCGACTTCTCCCTGCCGATGGCTGCCTCGTTGAGGGCTTCGTGGGCGTGGGAGGAGTGCGAGGATGCAAAGGCCGCTTCCAGGCGTTCGACATTCTTGGTGACCCGGCGGGCTTGCAGGGCAGCCGTAATGTCTGGCTTGGGATACTTCTGGGGTGTGTTCATGCCCGTCATAAAGAATACCCCATTAAATTGCTGAGCTGGCGGCGCTGGAGGTGGCGGAGCTGGGGCCTTAACCTTCGTGGTTTGATGCTGGGGAATCGCTATAATGGGGGCCACATCCTGGACACTCTTTCGCAGGGCTTGCATTGTGGGATCATGCTCGTCGTGCCGCGCATTCATGATCACATCCAGCAGTTCCCGATTGGTGCTGGCATTGTAGGCCGTGGCCGTGGCATTCGCCTCCGGCATGTCCGGCGAGGGCGAGTCCATCTGATAGGCCGAGGGCTGGTCCGTCTCCGGCGCGTCGTAGTCCACCTCATCGAAAAAGGTGTGCATGGCGGCCAAGCGCTCGGCAGCATCGGGATCCCCTGGCTGATGCAGAACTGCCATACCGTAGTCGGAGCCATCTTGCTCAGAGCAATCCGTGCGGGGCACAAGGTGAGCCAGGGATCGGGACTTTCTCGGTGGCTGCGGCACTATGTTCACCGGCACAATCTCCTGCTCCGTGGGCCGAAGTTGTCGCATCCTGGGCCTCGAACTAGTGCCCGCCTGGCTGCTGATCTGCTTCTCCGCCTCGCTCACAATGTTGTCTAGTTCCTCAATGACATCTTCGATTGTGGCTGCATCATCGTCATCCTCCTCTACCGCCGCCGCCGCCTTCCGTGATTGCTTTCCCTTGGAGGGCAGAACGAGAATGGGCACTGGGCTGAGTGAGGCACCTGTCTCCGAGCTGCTGATGCCCTCGTCCTCGTGCTCGGAACTGCTTGTCGGCTTCGTCTTGGTGCTGGGCGGTACCTGGCGGGGCAGAGCCACTGGTTGGTGAGCGGACTCCACCGGTTTGAAGTTGGACTGCTGCTGGGCACCCTGCATGCGGAAGATCTCTCGCTGGAGCTCGGCACAGCGCTCCTGCAGCCGCCTCTCCATGGAGGTCAGCACGGCCTTCTCCTCGTGCAGGATCTGAACCCTTCGCTCCAGGATCACCATTTGGCTGCGTACACGCTCCGCATCCCTCGCCTGGGCCATCATCTTGTCCACATCTATGTGGAGTTCGTTGAAGCGTTTAACCTCGCTCTTCAAAGCATCCAGCCAAGGCGAGGAGGAGGAGATGGTACGGGCCAGGGTGCTGGCATCAAGTCCCGCCTGGAAGAGCTCAGCCTGGATGTACAGGCGCTGCTGGATGCTCACGGCGCTCTCAATGAAGGTGTTGAGAAATCTATTGGCGATGGGAAATCTTTGTAATCTTCCCTTGGCCATTATAGGGGGTTTAACTTACTTGACACCCGCACACTGGAGCTCCCCGGATCCACCGCCGCTGTTTAGAATTCCAACCAGCAGCCGGAAGCGGACTGGTTCACTGCATCTTAGGCGCAATGTGGACATGGCGTCGGAGACGGCTGTGTGACCTGCGGAGGCTATTTTGTGGCTGCCAGTTCCACTGCCAAAAGGCTGCCGGTCGCAGGCGGAGGCCAGAAGCTGCAAGGCCAGAATCCGGGCACGGATGCCCTGTCCCGTGGCCGAGGAGGCCAGCGGCATGAGACCAACGGGAGTATTCCCCAAGCGGGCTATGGCATCCAGAGATCGCGAGCAGCAGATGCTCAGACATTGTCTGTGGAAAGATCAGTCGAGGGATTAGTTGGAATCTGTAAAAAGAGACTGTAGAGGGAGCCAACTCACAGACAAGACAGCTCATCGAGCAGGGCACGTCGCTGATAGCTCTGGGGATTCCTGGTCATGGCCAGGGAACTGCTGGCTCCTGGCATCGGGGCTGGGGCATTGCTGGCCTGAGCCATTTGAATGGCGCGCAGGACCTCCAACAGGTGGCTAATACCATCCGCAGGAGTGGCCACAAACTCTTGGACAAAGCTGCAGGAAAAAGTAATGATTCCTCTGAGGTTTCCTTGTTCGATAAGGTGTCTTACCTGCTGAAGGACACTCGGAGATCGGCACGCAACTTGGTGAGCAAATCGGTTATGGAGCCAAACTGGCGCATGGACATCTCCCTTTCGTTTACCGGCGGAGCGGGAATGGGAGATCTACAGAGTAAGGAAGGGGTTGGGTTAATTTCTTATGCGATTGATAAATTTCTATAATTCCTACTTGTACTCGGAATGCTTAGCTGGCAGAGTGGCCGATCTGGAGGCCTCCTCCTTAGCACTGAGCCCCGTGCTGACATCGTATATTGATTGCTTCTTGCCCGAGCTGCTGCCCTTGGTGAACTTTCTCAAGGAGTACACATAATCCTCAGGATTGTACACAGGTGGACGTTGATTTTCCTAGATTGGAGATTGGATTTCGTTAGATTTCAACTTCATTAAGATTGTGTTTGACTTACCTTGCTAAACACTGGGGCTTGGGGCCAACTCTGCTCGGAGCCACCTATCTTGTAGGAGGCCAGGGATCCGTTGAGGCTGCTGGCCCCGCACTTGTTCGTCCCCGAGCTGTTGGAGCCACCTGCTTTATGGGGCGTCTGGCTTTGGCTCTGGCTCGGCACCTGACCCTGGCCGGGCAGCTCGCACATGCTGGGAGCCATCTGGAGGCGGTGTCCCGGGCGGAGCTGCTGCTGGTGGTGGTGCTGGTGTCGCTGCAGTGTCGAGCTGTCGCTGCGTTAATTGGAGAGGGAAAAACCAATCGGGTGGAGTCAATTAATGTACGTGCCTGACATGGGAGAACTCGAATTTGCATTCAGCCATTCGGCCATAAATAAGCTGCGGAGCAGGGGGGCTGGCTATAGGAGTTGGAGTTTTGGGTCGCCACCACGTAACGCACCGGAAAAACAAGCCGTTAAGTTTATTGAACATATTTCTGCGAGTACTTGTATTTGAGCCAAGGCTTATCTGCAGTTGCAGTCGCACACGCAGTCGGAGCTGGAGCTGGAGTGGCGTCTGGACAGGTGCTTTGGATATCCGCTGTCAACGACACCCAAATGGAGACGAGGTGCGAGTATGTGGGCTGTGGGCCCGTTTCCTAGCCACTAACCACCAGCCACTAACCAGACGATCGAACTTCGATCGATTTTGATCTGTGACTGTCACTGATTCGTTATTTAATTTTGTTGTTTTCTGCTGAATTTGCATTTTAATGTGCTAGAAATAAAGACACTTTCACTGCCCGCCCAGATGAAAGAAACATTCGGTTCCAGCAGCTCCCTCTCGAGGCCCCAAGTACCGTTAGAGCACAATGAGGGGTTAACGGCTCATACATATGAGTGGCTATGCAAATGACGCGGGCATTGTGCGGGGATCGTTGGTTATGATGAGCCTATATGTTTATATGGTTACCTCAGCCCGGTATCGATCCGCCAATCAGTCACGTACCGCAGATGCTCAGGCATTCGGTTCTTTGGTCAGGTGTGCCGGCCCCTCACGCAACTCCAAGTCGGAGTCGAAGTTGAGCGGAGATTGACGGAGGCAGCCACACAGATGCGGTTCCCACAGCAGACACAAAAAACACTTCGATCAATGTCAGCCACTAACCGCAGACAGGAGAAACTCAACGGCAGCGCTGGGTGTTGAGAGATCACTCAAAACAGAGTCTGCGACTGGGGTTGCAGCACTAAAATCTGCATAAATCAATTTGTGAGACAGAAATTGAAATCGCGAAGCGAAGACTGCTCCACAAACTGGAATTGATAAGCCGTGAAAAAGCCTCCTCCGGGCTAATGGTCTCAACCAGGCGAGTGCTCTCCATTAGTTGCCATAAAAGTCGGACAGACTTTATGATTATTTTTAAACATTCGAGTGTTACTTTTTGAAAGGCACTTATCAATGGAGCAGTAAAAACTTGAGGGGAGAGTTTACTTTAAAGTTAAATTAATTTGAAAATTTGAAAATAATTGTAATATTTCCAGTTCGAATTAAATGTGAAAGACCTTTCAAGATATGTTTTTGATGAAAAAAAGGGAGTTAGCCTCGAGATGATATTTTTCTCCATAGATACGAACAAAGACCCATATAATGGCTCTATGTTCTGTTGAAAATTCGTTGCCACAAGTTTTATATGCAGTTAATTTATTCGGGGTCAATATCAGTTTAGAAGCACTCATCGATGGACGGCAACCATCCGCTGCAGTAGTGCCAGACGGCCCAGGCGGACCATCCCTGCTGGCTCAGCACCTTCTGGGCGCAACGCACGGAGTTGGTGATGTCGTCGGTCAACAGGGCATTGCAGCTCAGGCCGCACTCGTTGTAGGAGAAACGTCCATCGGCCTGGCACCAGTACAGATCGTTGATCTGGAAAATACCGTAGTCGTTGGAACCATCCCAGTTGGGCGGGCCGACCACCCAGGTGCGGTAGTCGCTCTCGTGCTGGGCAATGCAGGTCCACTTGTCCAGCTGGTCACGGGGAACGCCCAGGTTGGACATCTCGCGGGCCAAGGAGCAGCGGTCCAGGGTGCGGCCAGCCAGAGCGGTGGCGGCGCAGGCGGCCAGAGCCACAAGAACGATGAAAGCCTTCATGTCGATTGATTGGGTTTAAACAAAACTGTTTGGCTAAATCGGCTCCTCGCCTGGGTATTTATGGGAAATCGGGACGCCCGTTTGGCTGGCCTATCAGCCCTTGAGCTCGTAACACTCAAAGATAGAAATATAATTAAAAAAAAGCCGCCACTACTTGCCAGATTTAAATAATTCATTCAAGTCCAAAACAACATGAAATAAAACCAAAATAACTTTATCAGGCGGCCGAGTACATCATAGGGTCCAATCTCAATGAGAATAAAAGAACTTCCTGCCGCGAATGCTGCCTAGTTTTAGGCTGCCGAAAAAGGGGAAACTCACACGAAGCTTTCGACTGATAAGCCGCTATCAACCACCTTGAAAATCGAGTGTTAACCAAGATCTCGTCATTGTTCAGAGGTTCAATGAATCGCAGAGAAAGGTACGAGTGGAGCCCCTCGCTGCTGATTAGCATAATTGCTGTTATATCAACAATGACGATGGGCTTAGAAGGGGCCCATTGTGCCATTGAGTTCGAGTAGCCGAAATATAAAATAGAGATAGAGCCCGGGAACCGCCCAAGTGGTAATCCAGATGATTAATGATTAATCACTCTCCCGGCCTGGTCGTAAACCAGACCTCAACTGGGGGCTAATAGCTGCAGTCAAGTGGCGCTGTTTCGCCATTAAACCCGCGACTCCACTTCCACTCCACTTCAAAGTCGGACATTAAACTTGGGCCGTGCAAAAGATGGGAATTCGTCTGGGCAGGCGAAGAAAGAGATACTATATCGGCGGGTATATGCATTGCCATTTCCAGACCCGAATGCCTCGGATGCCGCACAATGAATAACTATGAATAATTCGCCCCAACATGCAACCGCACCCGAGTTGCGTGAGCAGAGACCCACCGAGATATGGCGAAGACAATGCCTGCTATATTTTTGAGATAAATATTTCGAATAGCAGCTGGAAGACAGCGAACTGCCAGCGATCACCATCACCAGATGTATCTTACGCACAATGCTGAGATACAGTTTTGGTGGGCTTTATTTGATGCGTAGATTGTGATTGAGTGCTAGGGGGTTCCTCCATATTTGGACTCTAAATATTTCCGTATATTTTTCTTTAGGAAGCTTCTCTAGTGACTCTACTCTATCCCCGTGCTACCCTCGATCAACAATGACTTGAAACAAAATAAGTTGCTATATTACAAAAAAAAGCTAGCCCAATAATAATAAAGTGAATAAAGAGTAGGCTCTTAGTGTCGCTCGGGAATTGCAAAACTGCCGCCGCCAGTGGTCTCCTATTTCTAGCCTTTTTGGCGGCAGCGAAAAGTGAAATTTTATATAATGGCCCACACATAACAGAGTCATTATGACAGTTGGCCTGGCCAAAGCAAATGAAATCTATTAGACATTAAAGCGGAGCCTCTATCTTGGCCAGCAGCTGGCAAATGGCTGGCAAACAAGTTAATTTAATTTCCAGGCATAAAACAAATTACGTATGAAAAGTCGCCGTTATCGCTGCATTTATCATGGATGGTACGACGGTATGTATCTCGATCTCCGTCTCCATCTCCAACTCCACACCGTATCTATCCAGTTGAGGCCTCTAAGTGCCAACGGACTTTAGCTCGATTGAAAACAATTTCGATTCAATTACATCTATGGCAGTCGGAGCGACAGAGCAGAGACATGATGTAGGTCTATGGGATTGCCATTTGCGGCTAATCGCCGGAGATCAACTTTGCCATTTAGAGTTCGTTTTGGGCCTTGCCAATTGGCGAAGACCAGGTACGAGTCGGCCTAGAGCCTAATGTATTAATTTGCTCAGCTATTCTCAAGGGTGTCGTCGTCGTCGTCGTCGTCTTTGGGGCGGGTTGAACGGCATTTCAGGAGGTATTTGATCCGAGATCAGACTCGACCCCAATCCTCATCAAGCTGCATTCTTCTTCTCGGTGGAAAACCCATTTCGGACAGATCATAAAAACCAAGAAGATGGAATGGACATGGAAATGGGAAAGTTGGTGCCTCGCTTTGAGCCGACACCTTGCCAAATTGTTTGTATGTTACACAAGCTGAGGAATGGGAAATACACCTGGTTTGTGTGTTTGCAGAGACACCACAATAAGCTGGGATCGGATGTGGGCTTTGCTGCCACCTTAGCGACGATGATGCCAGAGATTAAGTCACCGCTGACAGGCAAAAGTTCTCATGGCAGTTCCATTTCTTTAGCCCATTTGCATTTGTCCATGGCGAATTTTACCCACACTCGAAACTTAAAACACGAAACTCACTCGCAGATAAAACTATTAGGAGAATTTAGCAACAGACAAAGTCGGAGAGAAATGTGGCCACTTTTCAGCTGTCAGAGATCGAGATCTCTCCGAGCGAGATTTCCCAAGGCTGTCAGCTCCCTTGAGCTATCGCCCATTCCCGGCTTTTGTCATCTTTTTGATTGTCGTCGACGGACGACTGTCAAGCTTGACGGCGTCGCGCTTGACTCCAAATTAAAATGGTTGTTGTATCTTTTTTTTTGGAAGAGCTTTTCCAACGCTCATTATAGTTTTCACTGGGATTTGTTTTCAACAACAGATTGCAGGGCACCTGCCCGCCCGAGGTTATATATCAGCAGGCCCCAGCTGTCAAATAATATAATTAGGGTTTGTCTCGCTGAAACTATATCGCAGCGGGGCGTGGGGCACCGAGTTTTCGGTGCTTAAAGTCTCTGGAGCTTGCCTTTTGACACAGTGGGGTTTGGAGCTGCTGCCAAAGAGTGAGAGAGAAATGTTTATAATTTGTGAGTCGAATCGGTGGCAGGTAATTGATGCCGAAAGTGGCTCGGCCTTAAAAGCGGGGGCCAGTGTCACCGTTGGCCTGTCGCTGACAATGGCTGAACCGCTGAAGATCATGTCAAGTTAACCGCGTGGAAAACTGGAAGAATGGGTAATGCGATCATCTCGGGATTGTGCAAGTTCAGCCAGGGCCTGAGCATCCACAGGGAAGACTTACCCCTCGTACGAAAAGATAACGTCATATCTCTGGTAATCCGATCCTGTCCGGCTCTCGCCCAGAACATTCCGTCGCCACACACTGTTGACTCTACCGAACAGGAAAGCCAACTGCTTGAGACTTTGACTTCGGCCATTTTCCTCGAGAGTCTCGAGGAACTCGTGCGAGCTGATAAAATTGAAAAGCTGATAGAAGTAAACCCCCTCGACTATCGACTGGTACAACTTGGGGCATCAGTTCCGTGCCGAGTGCCAAGTCGTCTGGAGATATGTCGGCTTGAAGGGGCACCATTGATAATTTAATTACGAGCCTTAATCTTAATGAAAATCACATGAATTGCGAAATTTTCAGATTATTTGAGAGCTGATTTCCAGTTTTGTTTTTGAATGGATTTTGGGAAGTCCTTTTTAATTTACTTTTTAATGCAATAATTACTTATTAAACATTCTTTATTGATGTAACTTCTGTCTTAAAAACTCTTTAGTATATTTTTTTGCTAGCTGAGATTTTGTCTTTAGCTTATAAATATTACGAATTCTAGTTACATAACTATAATTACAGTTTTTCCTCAGAAAATCTATTTTTAAGAAATCATTTGACTTGGAACTTTGTTCGTCTCAGATTCCACATTTTCTTTACCATCTTAAACTTCCTCTTTCGCACTTCCTTGAAAGTAGTTATTAAATTCTCAGTATTTTTTTCCTAACTTTATTCACCAGTAACCTGTTTCCCAGGCACCCTTCTCCCTGCTCCTTCCTTCCATCTGTCAGCTGCTACTCCTCAGACTCAGACTCAGACCAATTAGATGGGCCACAAACCGAGTGTAAAGCCCATTGCGGTAAGTCGGCTCCCGAGTGGAATTGTTATCTGTGGACCATCATAACTTAACGCTCGACTGACTTCCCCGACGGCAGCAATTGTCTTAGCCTGACCCACGCAATGTCGCTCCAGAGGGCGCCGAACCTCTCAACCTTAGGGCAATTACTTATGCACTTCCATTTCCAGTCGACTTTCCGACTTGTGCTAATGTGCTCAGATTATAGGAAACACTCCGGCTGGGGGCACTAGTGGCAAACAACTCCCCGAACTACGATCTACGATCCGCGAGCCCCATCTCCATCTCCACTCCACCTCCATCCCCAGGAATGGTATAATTTTCCGGTCTTTGATTTCCTGCTTTGTTTTAGCCTGTTCCTCAGACGAGGGTCTTTGTCTATGCGTTTCCACTTCCTTTGGACGGGCTGTGGGTTCCCGTTCCCGTTCTGAGACTCTGAGTCGGTGCCCAGTTTACCTTCGTTTATCACCAGCTACTCTTAGAACAAGAGAGCCGGACGGCTTCTTGTATAATTTATTGCCCACTGCGTTGGCCACATTAAGAATTCATTGACCGGTCCCAGTCAAAGTCATCGGCCTGTGGCCACCATTCTAGAAGGGAAGCTGTTCCCAGCTATTTCCACTCTTTCTCTTTGGTTTTCTCCCATTTAGAAAGTGTGTGAGAATGGTAATAATTGAAGAACCATACAGGCCAATGAAAATGATCAGAAGTGTAGTCTTTGAAAGAGGAAAAATTGATTACATATTGTTGCACATTCTCATTCTCAAGTTCAGAATAAAATATGATAAAGAAGTTAACTCCCAAACAAAACATTCGAACTTTAGTTTCAGATGAAGTTTATTAAGCGAGCTTAGAAGCAGCTGTCGATGGACGGCAACCATCCGCTGCAGTAATGCCAGGTGGACCAGGCAGACCATCCCTGCTGGCTGAGCACCTTCTGGGCACAACGCACGGAGTGGGTGATGTCGTCCGTCAACAGGGCATTGCAGCTCAGGCCACACTCGTTGTAGGAGAAGCGTCCAGAGGGAGGAGAGCACCAGTAGTAGTCGTTGATCTGGAAAATGCCGTAGTCATTGGATCCATTGTAGTTGGTGGGACCAACCACGTGGGTGCGGTACGAGCTCTCGTGTTCGGCAATGCAGGTCCAGCGGGCCAGCTGATCACGAGGAACGCCCAAGTTGGACATCTCCCTGGCCAAGGAGCAACGGTCCATGGTGCGACCGAAGGCAGGAGCTGCCAGAGCCAAAGCAACCAAAACGATGAAGGCCTTCATGTTGATATTTTTTAGAAAACTGATTTCAAAGCCGCCAAGGGTGGCGCTTTTATAGGGCCAAATGTCTGCCTTATCTAAGATAACTCACTTAAGATAGTCCTTCCTCCGGCTATCTTTAATGAATATCTCTTGAAAAAATCCCCGAAAACGTTTTGATTAACGAATTAGATTTATTTTTGCGCGTGGTGCTGAAAATATTTTATCAATATCTTTGTGTTTGCCAATATGTGGGATGATCGAGAAGGTGGCCTTTTCTTCATCAATCATACGGTTCTTATCTGGTGACGCCGGAGTAATGAAAAACGCAGACTTGCGGTCTGTAGATACATAATATTATTACCTGTGGGTAATGGCCATCGTCATTAAGCTTGGGTGTAAACAAGAGTGGCAATAGGCGCAATCAGCGCACATGTTTTCGATAACTCCTTTATCAGCCAAGGGTTCTGCTATAAAAGCGCACTCCTTCCTGCCTCCAACATCAGTTTTTGAAAAGCATTAATATGAAGGCTTTCATCGTTTTGGTTGCCCTGGCTCTGGCCGCCCCTGCTTTCGGTCGCACCATGGACCGCTGCTCCCTGGCCCGCGAGATGTCCAACTTGGGCGTTCCTCGT
>JAEIIL010024306.1:0-10814 GCA_018905715.1 Drosophila lini | reverse complement strand
CGTTATACTGCAGCGTACAGTCCATGGAACCCAAGATTTAGGTTGTTGCCTTTTAACCCACGAAATGGTTGGATTTACCCACGATAATTTTTTCTGTGTAGCAGCTTTTTACGGATTATTTTAGCTGACTTTGCTTCGACGCCGTGAAAATCGGTTTAAAACCGATGTTGACTCTAGTGAAAGTTGGTAACTGTGCTACCAAGTGCAATTAGGAAATTGAATAAAGGATTTCGGCTGGAAAGTGAAATAGCATCGAGAGCAAAATTCTGGATATTTGCTCCGCCTGCCAGTTCGAAGTGCTTGGACATTTTGGCATTCGTCGGCCTGGCTTGTGGCAGACATAGTCATAAAGCCCAGGAAACATGGCCGGCCTTCATGGCGGCTCAACACTGACAGGTGTAAATTGCCGAGGCTTAACAAAAGCCACTGCAAAGCTGGCCGTAAGCAGGAGGAGCAGCAGGACACTGGCTGTACTGGATGTCTTTGGTGTGCGTTTAATTAATTTGACAACACGCCCGTCCCACACGGCACGGACTTATCCACTGGGCCTCGGCTAAAACTCTCCAAGAACGTCACTTAATTAATTTGCCTGCTTGCTGGCTGTCCGCCAGTCCATCCGTCCGTGTGCTGTGTGCACTTAATGCCGGAAGTTGAAGAAATACGGCCACATTTGGGCTTCATGGCAAATTTCATCACATGCCCGAAATGGCAAGGAGCTTCGCCACAGTCCACCGGCCCGCATGTGTGTGTAAATCAATCAAAATGCTTCCGCCGGGATCCAACAAAGGCAGCCCCTCCCCTGCCCCGTTGCGCAACCACTCAATTTATGGGAAATCTCATGCTGAAGTCTAAGAAGCTTACAGCGCCCAAAAGCGTTTACGCATTTTTAACCCATTATGCCCCACTCTGAGTTGGTCTAAGCCGCTCTCGGGGCGCCACCTCCGATGCATGGTATGCCCTGCCCCAGCGTCCCTATCTACCTCTGTGAGTGATGCCGACAAACTCATTAGAAGCCAAAGGCAAGTCATAAATTTACAAACAGTCCGGAGACCAAACCGAAACCAAAGACGGCCCTCCGAAGCCACCCATTCTCCCCTTGAAGCCTCACTGGTTCGTTGTGTGTGCCTTGTGGCACGTGGAAATGCTGTTAAAGCCAACTTCCTTGAACTGTCAGTGCCTCGACTGTTCCAGCTCCAGTTGAAGAAGTGCCTGGGCATCCGGCTAACGCTTTTGATTGAAGGCGAACTGCACACGGAATTAGGAGATAGCCTGGCTAAGGCCTTGAGAACTAAAACGAGAGTTTCCTCTTAAGTACATGCATAATAAATACATTTTAAATACGTGCAGTTTGAATATTGTTTGCTAATCTGCTATGTTGCAGTGTCTCTGTCTAATATAGCTATTATCCTTATCATTTCAGGCTCTATGAAAACAGTTGATAAATAAATCTGGATCCATCTCTGCTGCCTGCAGTCATAATTCACCCGTTCCCCAAACGGAGGCCCATTAGCTGTGCATTATCCTTTCTCAAATAATGCAAGTTTCCACCGCATGCAGACTTGGGTGGAGTTAGCACCCCCATTCCGTATGTTCGCTTTCATTAATGGATGGCAAAGAACAAAACGCATCAAAGCGGATTATCCAACCCCCAGCCACACATCCATCCTGCAGATGCACACGAAAGCCCCCAAATCCCCCGCTCGAAATCTCATCATTGATGGCGATGGCGCGGTGTCGGGGAATCACTCCGATGCACTAAAATCCTATTAAATCTGTTTGCCAGGGCGGGGGCGGGGCCACAACAAAGGCGGTGCCAAAAACATTAGTCAAGTATTTTCCAGCCATTTTTGGCTCACGAAAAATGCAAATACGCCGAACCCGATGGATATGGAATACGAGTATAATGAATGCAATTCGCTGTTGCGTGGCTTTCTGGAGTGCCGGCAGTACTTTGGGGGAATTTCCCCGCCGAGTGGGTTTCCACAGCGAAAAATGAAAGGCGATGAACAGAGCAAAGAAGCACACGAAGCCATTTGAAATTTAAAACCAACAACAGCATCGACTACGCATAATTTACCTCCTTGGGTAAGTGGCAGTGCCGAAGACTTGCTCCATTCGGCGTCCGCCGTCCTCCGTCTTCCAGTTGCCTGTCAAATCGTCAGCTCATGGAAATGTTTTACTCCGCCGGCCTCGATCGGGCGGTGTGCGTGGGTGGGATTTGACTCTGAACCCGCTCAGTCGTGGCACTCCGCCACTAATGATTATGCCAGCTGGCAGCTCAGGACCTGGTGGCGAGCTCTCGGATTCCACCAAACGAATGGCAGAACAAGTGAGCCGTGGATTTCAGCTGGATGTGAGTGGGCGGTGTGCTGGAAAGTCAGGTTAGCCGACTTTTGTTTTATAACTCACAGTTTCTTCAATTATAAATAAATAATGAAAATATTGTAGGATCGTTTTAATAGTTTCACCTCGGCCAAGTAGCAGTGTACCCTTAACTAAGCAACTGCTTAACCCTGGAGCAGCTTAGCTTGCAACAGCAAGAAATTTAACGTCCTCTAAGTTGACCCAATTAGTCGAGCTCAGCAGGCTCCTATTTCCACCACAGAACTCTCTCAGCTTCCGGCTGATTCTTCTGCAGGGCTGCTTCAAAAATTACATTAAACATACTTTTATTTAATTCTCCTGCTAAGCCACTCCCCCCGGGAGTGTTGTTGTACATGCTGCAGTTTTCATAATTTATTAAATTGCCAGTCCTCGGACCCGCGTCTGCTCCTAGCTTACTGGTATCTCCAGCTTCAGGAGCATCCAGCTCACTTTTGCGGCTTGTCTGCCCGTCTCCCTCGCCGGGAATCGCATTAGCTGCAATTAATTAAGTTTTGCACTGGCCATTTACAGTGGCTACTGTGAGTGTGTGTGCAGCAAATTAACAGTTCATAAATATCCCACACGAAGTCGTAAATAGTTGTGGGGTAGCCCAAGAAGCAGGAGAACTGAAGATAAACTCTCCATGCCGGCAAGCTCAGAGATGAGCAAATTCGTGAGACTATTCCTATGGCTGTAAAATATCTAAGCTATAAGGTACAGAAACCACTTGAACACAATCTGCTCAAACCCAAACACTGAGACTTTCTGCAAGGGTCAAGAGTTTTCTATATTTTCGATTAACAATTCTTTGTTTATGCTTTTTAGTAACCTCAAACAGGCCGCATACATCACGTATTCAATTTGTCAAAAAACAAACTAGAGAATGGGAAAACAAATTGGAAAGAAATGAGGGAAAACATGCCCAAATATTAAGCCAAAGCCTTGGGGCTAAGTCCAAATCCAAAGCCGAGCTCGAGTCGCTGCACTCGCATCCGCATCAGCCTCGAGTTTGGCTCACATTGTCACCTGGTCTGGGTAAACGTCAATTGTTCGCCAATCCCACGGCCTTTGGGACTCGGGACCTAGGACCGAGTACCGAGGACCAAGACCTAGGATGTGCCGTGGGGTTGAACACTCAACAAATTGCATGTCAACAGCTCTGGCACAAACGTCAGCGCATTGTGGCCCGACAGGATTATCCCCTGGTACACCTACAGTGCGGCTCGATCCAGGATTAGAGATGACAAAAACGGGGAGAGGTAGGTAGGGTTTTGCAAGGACGAGCACAATTCTGCGATATTTGTATTTCCTCATTTGGCCATGGCAAGTTGAAAATAATTATCCAGAGATCAGGCCCGACATTGCGAATCAATCGAGCTTGTAATTCGTGTTTTCAGCTATTCCGTGGGACCGATCCAGAGCAGCCACCATCGCCCACGCAGCTGCTTCCGCATTGTCCCCGCTTTATGGCCACTCGAAAGTGCTTTAAATACGGCTCTCGGGTTTTACGAACTGTCCAAAAACGGAGATGTCAACAGGCTGCACTCATAAATTAGTGGAGCACCCAGAAATTAATTGTTATCACATGGAGTTTATCGCTTGGAACTTGCAGTTTTTTTCTGTTTTTTTTAGGAAACCCTAAGTTCACCGTTAGCGACTGAAACTAATTAAGTTTCCACAGTTTCATTTTGGTAGTCGGTCGGTGCAGTCGGTTTACATTTTTATGGCTTTATTTACGACTTTTACTCATTGGCCGGCGGAGAACGAATTGTTTGGGTTTTTTCTCCCAACTTCTTTTTAATGCATTTTAATACTAATTACCACACGATCCACTCGTTCCCACCTTTGTCCCTTCGACTGTCTGCCCACTACCAATTTTTAGTTTACGACTTTTCACATTTTAATGGCCTTCACATCGCCACAATCCGTTAAGAGTTGGAATTTTATTTCTCGTAAAAGAAATACAATTTCAGCATCATTAAACGTAAAATGCTTGCCTGCACTAATTTCGTTTCTTAATATTTTTCCAAACACCTGAAGAACTGACTCCGACCGTCGGTTTCTAATGATCCGCCGAAAACTCCAGCTTCAGAGTCGCTCTTTTTCTCTATCGGTAACGACTTGAGTACAATTTTATGGTTCACTTTGTGAGAGATTTGTTTGTTGTTGCTATTTGGCTGCGCTTATTGCACCTAATGCAGCGTATCCAAAAAGGAGACCCGCGAGAAAATCGGATTCTTGTAAAATGAACCTGTTAACCAGAAGATTTTGAATGGACAAGTGCCGAGGAGATTGTCCCTAATGGGCAGCGATTGTTCTTTCCCAATGGAAAGTAGATCTTCGCTTTTGGGCTAACCAATTTCTTACGGGTTAACTAATCAATCTCAGGTTGAATGGGAAGAACAATAACAATATTGCCAGAAAGGTGCTTTCAAATTGTATATTTCATTCAAGTGTGAAAGAGTAGATGGTCTTTGAAATTGTTTTGGATTTTAAATTAAATTAACAGTAGTTTTCACCCAAAGAGCCTTAATAAGTCGGAGAGTTAATTATACATCAGATAAAATTACTCACTTAATCATTCCAAAAACTGTGTCACGGGGCCATCAACTAAAGTTCCTTGTGCTTGTAAAATCTGTCCGCCTAACTTTTGGCCAACTAATTGCATAATACAACCTCCCGCAATATTTTAATGTAATATTTGACAATTACAAATTTCCACACACTGCCACCTCACGCCAAATGCCCGTTTAAGCCGGGGAAGAGTGTCGTCGGGCCACAAAACCAAATTACTGGCAATTAGTTGACACCAACCCAGCCAACTTTCTGTGACAACTTGCTGGCGGCTAATCTGGGAGGAGCTTCCGACAATTATTTATGAGTACTCACTGCCGCAGCAGTGACTGGGAACTGGGAACTGTGACTCGGATTTATGGGGGGGAGAAGTCAGCCAAGTGCATTTTATGTGATTAACTTTTTATCAAATCCGTTCAGGGCAGCAAGCTGCTAAAACACGAATCGCAATTGCAATTCACTTTGCTTTCCCTGCCGCCGTTCCCAGCTGGACTTTCCCGAGGGAGCTTTTCACGAATGTTATTCTAAATATGCGTTTATTTATTTACGCTGTGGCCAAGGATGCACACTCAGTTGCTCGACCAGATGCTCCTCATCCTCGTCCTCGTCCTGTTTGCACAATTTTCTGCTCCAAATCATTTTGCTGGGGCAACTGTTGCATCCTCTGCGGACTGTGGCGGGGGCGGATGACATGTTTGCAATTAAGGAAACTCTTAACTAAATGACAATGGCAAACGGATGGCACACAGACACACTCAGAGATGGCCAGATAGTGGAGTTGGGGCGGGATTCCCCTTGGCCCCAGTGCTGCCCTCGGTTTCGGATGAAATTGTTAACTCGGAAATTATGCCATCCAGAATAAATGTTGACAAATTGTTTTTGCCCTCTCCGGCCCCGCTGCAATTCAAAAGTTATTTGCATTTATTAAATATTATGCCTGCCCAAATGTTTATCTCTGCTCCTTAGATCAGAAGTTCGGTATTAAGGATTGTTTTTCAATGAAGGAGTTGCTTGAGGCCGATTTCTAAGTGCACTTTGAAAGATATTTATTTACAAAAACTTAAAGAGTGCTTTTATAAATAAGTATTGTATTTCATTAGAATTTTATAAAGTTTATAACATGTTTTGTTTAAGAACTTTAAAGGCCTCTTAATCGCTTTAATTTCTCACTCTGTTGCCTGGTTTCCTACTCTCATATCTCGACTCACTCCCCTTGTGGCTGGGATAAGCCCAAATGTGTGGTTAATCCTTATCGTCGAGCACATGGTCCCCTGCACTGCCTAAGCCTCCCCCGATTCCCACCCACCGTTCTCTGCAGTGCGGGGTCCTTGCAGATAACATTTAAAGTGCATTGCAAAAATTGAACTTGACTTTGGTATCGTGTGTCGAAGGGACGAGCGAACGGCCTGCCTGTCGCAGGAGTCCTGGCTAAACAGGCAAACACCCGCACGGGCTAACAAAATTACGGACTCTGATTTTCGAGCTGTCATTTGTTAAAGGTCCTTATCGTGATGCCAACGCCCCGAGTTGCCTTGAAGTATGCATTAAGAGTGCGATTGCTGGCCGTGATGTGTTTGGCAATCGCCCAGGCCAGGCCAAGCACACAAATATCCTGCCGCTGCTCGGGTGTAAGGATGCACGCTGTACGCTCTACGCTGAATGCTGCACGCAGCACGCTGCACGCTTTTATCCTGCATCTGACACTTAACACTTGAGTGGAGATCCTGGCAGTCCATTAGGGGGAGTCCTCGCACTTCCTCCTGTGGCCATATGCTTATCGAGGCAGCAACACAACAATTATTGTTATTATTGCTTGGGAACTGCAGCGGCTCCCTTCTGGGAACTGCTCACCCTCGGCCTCGTCCCACTTCCCCTCGATGTGATTTCTGATTTGTGCATTCGATTTCGTTTGAGTGGACAATCGAATTATGATGCCGAACGTTTTCCGCAAAGATTTCCCTTTTGTTCAGCCACCGATTTCCGAGGTACGCGCATTCTCAGGCGATTTTTTATGGGATCTGCGGCTGCTCATTTGTTGCGGACACGTTTTGGCCCCGTGAATTCAACTGTGAATCAAAGTGAGACTTTTATTCGTCGCACACTCACACGAAATCTTCTGTTCCGCAGGATAAGTCCGGTGACAACATCTTTCTCCCTTCGAATCGACGCCTTTGAGTGGCAGCTTCCTTTGAGTTCCCAACTTCTTCATTATCAGCCACATCATTGTGCTCCTCAGTCCACCAAAGACGTCTGCTCACGGTTTATTATTTTGATATTTCCTCCTGGGTTTTCCTCAATTCAAACTGTTTGCCGGTGGTGATTTTTCCGCCTTTGGATTGCTCTAAGCTGACTTTAATAGAGTCCGTTGAATTAACATTTGAAAAGAAATGTGAGCCATAGAAAAGTTTTGAAAGGATTCCATTATAGGGCTGGAAGGTGTGAAAGGAAAGTGAACACATTTATTTGGATTTAAAAATTTTTCTAAAGGTATCTTTAGAGGGAAATTTGGAAAGTATATTTATATTTTTAAATGTACTTTATAGCAATTAGTCTTTAAAATATGGTTTCTCTGGAAAAAATGAAAGCCTAAGGTAGGTTTTTTAATGAAAAGCAATATTTTAGAGATATTGACCATATTTTTTGTATTCTTTGTGACACTTTCCCATAGCGCAAGCTGTTCGTGTGCCGCTTCTATAGTTTTCCATTCAAAAGTCGCCAAAACATCCTGATTTCCCTGATGCCGCAGTCGTGTTCATTCGGCCGGCATGCTAATTTCTTGGACAAGCCTAAGCCAGTCTACGTCGGCTTAATGTCGATTACACAATCGACTTCCAGGGGACCGCTGGGGTCCGACTCCGTCGTATTTGCTCTCCTGCATTTTGGGAACCAGGAATCGGCAATTCCTTGTATTGTTTGCCCAACGTCGCGCGTCGTTTCAGGAAAAGGTGCAACGGATTTTCCAGAGACTCTGTGCGAGTTGCGTTTCGAAATTTTCGATCTTTGTTTGTTTGTCTTGGCGAGTCGAGAGTCGCGAGGGATTGGGATTGGGATTGGGATTGGGACTGGGACTGGGAAGTGTGGCCAATGCAGTTTTACAATCTGTAAATGTGAATCAACAACTGCAGCATCCAAATTTCGTGGGTTCTGTTTGTCCTACGCCCTGTGCCGCTGGCTGCATTTATCCGTTTGCCATAATCAAACAAGAAATGGTAATAAAGGAGGCGACCGGCAGACATCTCGGGCTGCATGTGCCACCAGCGACTTCAAAGGTAGCTGCCGATCCAGGCTCGGGCAACCTGCTCGTAATTTCTCCTGTGAAGATCTCTACGATTCCCTGGATTTCTTTTTTTTTTTGTATTTAGTTTTCTGGTTAACGCAGCGCCCTTTAATGGGCTCGCGGCCCAAGGGGTTAGATGGGCCGTTAGCTGGTTATCCAGCGCTATAAATCAATAATTAAATATTTTGGTCGACGGTGGTCGATTCACTGGAACGTGTGAAAATCCTTTGGTAATGTAAACAAAATAATATTTTTCCGATTTCCAATAAACGCATGCATTGGCAGGGCAAACAATAACAAACACGCATAGTCTACCCTCAGGGGGTAGTCCCAAAATATAGGGTGGGTGCACTGATATACAAATTTCGTTTATTTGTGTGCTGCTTTCAGAGCTTAAATAAAATATATTTTCTTTAAATTGTAGAATTAAAGAGGTTATAAAAAGTTAAAGTGTATATTTATATAATTTTTGTTAGGTCTTCCCTGATAAATTTTCTTCAGTGCAACTTGATAAGTTTTTGAATGCGTTCTTCGGCTCGACAAACAAAGCAAACGATTGCGTGCTCTGTTGCTTAATAGCCTTCGGTTAATGCAGCAAGTTACCCCTCCGGACAGCCGATGATTGCACTCACTAATGTCGCTCTCACACTCCCCACACCACCCACGCTGCCTCCCACTGCCGCTCTCTCCGGCCTGACTCGGAAATTTGCGAATTTTGAATTTTGATTAGAGATTAAATTGTCTCTGGCGATTAGCATCAAATCGTTCGCTCTGCTCTCGGCTCGCTGTGCAAACAAGCGTATGTTTGCATTATCTTCCGCGAATGCAATCTCCCACCCCTTCCTCCGCCACCCATGGCATCGCCGAGGAGCTATGGCTGCACAGTGGTCAACCCACCACCGTTGGGCGGCAAATTCAGCGAACCGAGCGACAGCCAGCGGCGCACTTCGTGCTTCGTTTGATTTAGTTTGTGCTCATTAATTTTGCGGTTAACATTTTCCTTGCACGCTGCCCTACACCGGAAGATGTGAGGATTAATGGTCGATGGAAATATCCTGACTACAAGTTGAATCAGTGACAACGAACAACGAAAGACTCTGCCTTGAAAGAATCGAATATATTTTGTTACACCAAGAAATTTAAATTGGTAATATTAAAATAAATATATACAAATCTCCCAATATCTACATTTTTTTTTAATGAAATTAAATATATATTGTGAAGATGTAGGGAACTTTCAAAGTCGTCTTGATGTGTCAAAACCCCCCTCACCGGATATGGAAGAGTGTGCATCAACCCGGACAGCCACCGCCTGCTGACGTCCCTTAGATAAATGCTGTGCTCAGGGCTTATGAATATAATCCTTAAATTATTGCAACAACAATAGTCGGTTTTTGCGCAAAACGGAACAAAATAAGGACGCAACTATTACGTGTGAATAAGCCAGGCAACACCCCTGCGTCGTCCTGGACGGATGAAGTCCGGGACCAGAACCGGACCCGAGCTCCGTTCCGCGTGCCATGGCAATAATTATGGGCAGCAATTATGAGTGGGAATGCGCTCTTGGCGGGATGATTAGCTTTTTGGGATGCGGCTGAAGGACAATGGACGCCATTATCCAGCACATTTACCGCACTACACACATGCCAATATTTTTGCAGCGCTGTTACCTCATCTAATTGATGCGGTCGTCGGCCGACGTGGGTATTTGGGTTTCAGTTTTTGTGCCTCCGTTAATGAAACACGACGCCGCACGGACTCCGCCCACTTCCACCTCGCTCATCATCATAATGGAGGCCCGGGCAATTATGCGGCAATTAAATGAGCTCAAACGGGGAAAGCGATTTGAGGCTCTCTCGTAATGGTAGAAAAATTATGCAAATATCCAGCAAGTTGCCGCTGCAAGCTGCAAGTTGGGCCATGCCAGCAGCACCCGTGGCAACACATTCGCGGCGATTGTCAATCAGCATTAAAAATCAATAGAGAAGAGCCTGGCTCCAGGACATATTTCTCCCCCATAGTGCGTGTGTGTGTGTGACAAAATTTGCTGCAATCGTCCTCCAGGCCGCGAGGATTATGAGCGTAAATTAACCCTTATTGCAAAATATATGCGACAGTTGATTGACAGACAAATGACAGGACACATAAAATAGCTCCGAAAACGGAGGCCTTCCAGCAGATCTCTCACTCTCTGCTTAAAAGCGAGGGAAGTTTTTCATTTTTGATTTGATTGAATTTGATGTACATGTGTTCAACATGACACTTAGTAGCGGCTTAACGCTGTTTAGACTCTCGATTGTCAGCCAAGAATGCAATATTGGCAATATTGGCAATATTGGTGACGCGATAGGGTTTCGTAGGGATGCTGGGAGGGAACAGAGCATCGCAAATTGAAATTGACATAATGTTTTAGCATTAAATGGAATAATGTTATTTGAGTTTAAGAGAGTGAAGAGGAGAAGTAAGGAAGCCACAGCAAATGAAAATAAAAAGGTGTGGGAAATGCCATTTGTAATGCTATAAAAATGGAATAGATCCTATTTTATTTTTTGAAAAGAAGAATTACATTTTAACTAAATCTTAATCTTGCTTTCTTACT
>JAEIIL010024305.1:0-15026 GCA_018905715.1 Drosophila lini | reverse complement strand
CTTCGGACCTACTTGTGTGGGGGAGTCGTTAAAGGCAACTCCATATGAAGCAAGACAACTGTTATTTTAAAATTTGAAAATAAAAGTTAAATTGCAATAACTTTTAAATTAAGTGACCTATTTAAGAGATAATATATGCGTTTTTCTATTCAGTCGAATGCGACATTTGTACTCATTAAAAATAAAGAAACGTATGTTACATTTTCTATTTATAAATTTTGACTACAAAATATTTGACAATTGAAAAACCCTTGATCTAGCGGGGAAAAAGCGTAGTTGGCAACACTACCTACAAACAACCCACTTTCTTTGGTTCTGCTTCTTCTTCGGCATCAAGAAACTACTTGTTGAGTCTGGACCGCTTTCTACGCACGCACCTTAACTACACGTCACCAAACCAGGTCATCCTAGAACAGTGCCTGCCGCTCATAGCTTAAACCTGCAGCGAAGATGCGCCAACTAAAGGGTAAGGTCAAGGAGACACGGAAGCAGAAGCAGGAGCGCAAGCTGGACAACTTGGAGATCCAGGCCAAGATCCGCACGGTGGTGCTCCCAGCGGTTGGTGTGTTGGCGGCCTTCCTGGTGATGTTCGTCTACCTTAAGACGCGGCCCGCGGTCCTCGCTTGATCGAAAATGATTGAAGTACTAGCCATAAGTTTTAGATTAGGAGCTACATATATTTGTGGAGAGTGCAATGTGTCCTTAACTGTGCATCTAGCTTTAATTGTAAAATAAATAAATTGTATTTCGTCCACCAATAAGCAACATATTATGTTGGCAGGTTGGTAACAGTGTTGAATAACGTCGTTTCAGTGCCGCGCTATTGCCTCCAAATAATCGTAAATCAGCTGAGCTACATTTAAATATGCATTTCAGCTTCGCCGCCCCACCCCCGGATCCGTCCACAAGCAATAACAACCAGTTTTATTTTTGGACGTTTTATACTTCGTCTATTTCGTAGCCGTTGTGTCTGTTCCATTTTCGCTTACTCGTTTGTAGTGCGTATTAAAATCTGGTAACTGTAAAATTTTGAGGTATAGGTGCAAAAAAGATCGAATTTCGCTTAGTTGACCAGCTTTTCGTCGGTTTGCGCAGTTATCAAAACTTATCATCGATTATCTAACCCTTGCGGAAGAGCAAGAGAGAATCTCAGTGTGCCCCGTCAGCTGTTGTCAGGCACGCTCCGCGTCTCTTTTGTACATTTCCAACTTTCTCTCAGTAAGAACTTTTAAGCTGGCGGGTGCGGGCGACAAAGGCACTTTTAACTACACAACAATGCTCAAGTTTCTGGTAAGTCAATCGGCTTGGTCTGCTGCGATCTCCATTCGTCCAGCGGAAGGAATTTATTGACACATACATATGTACATACATGCATATATGCTAAAGACATCCGCCTTCGCTTTGCGTTGAACCGCTTTTTGCGGCGATGACGCTGCTGGCTGGTCTGGCAAACAATTTGTTTGCTAGGCCGTGTGACACAGAGTTCAGGGTTATATAAGGCGCCCAGCTAGCCCCCACAGCTTGGAAACAAAACACATCAGCTGCTCATTGGGAATCACGTCGTGTCAGAGGTCAGACATTCACATTCATTGTACAAAGAGTACCCGAACACTAAGCTCGCCAAATCAATAGTTTTAATTTAACGTTTAACTGTTAGTCAGAATGAAACTCCTCGGACTTGGGGCAAACATTTTGAGACTCAGGGCTGCCGGGCAGAACCGCTCGGCCAGCACCTGCTGCCCGGAGAAATTAAAGGAGCCTCTGCCTTGCTGCCCGAAGAAACGATTTTGGACATTCAAGCGCGTACTTAGCTTTTCCACGGTCAGCCTGAGGCCCACAGCTTCACCGCATTTCCCTGCATTTCCCCTGAATATCTTGGTTACTCGCTTTAATTCTTTCTTCCCTACCTTTCAGCTGACGTTTGGCGCCGGGGTCTACACGGGCATCTACGTCTCGCAGAACTATGAGGTGAGCATCATCCGCAGAGCGACGCACTGAAAAGTTCCGGATTTTCATATAATTTCGTTGTCGTATCACACAGGTCGAACGCGTAGACGACCCGCAAAAGTTGATGGAGCGAATCAATGAAAAAGTGAAGGAGCTCATGGACAAAACCAAGCAAAAGTAATTGGCATTTGGTAGTTTTTTACGTGGGAAGCAGCGTCACTAAATTCAAAATAAATCTTTCGAGCTACTTTTAGAAATTACAAACTATTAAAGAGTAACCACTTAATAGGGGTAATCTTAGTTAGATGGCCGCAGTATCTGTTCTAAAGTGCTACCTGGGATTTTCGTCGCACTATCTTCTAATATCTTTGCAGATATATGTTAATATTGTTCCAGAACTGTATGTACAGTTTTGTATACTGTGTACAATTAGAAAGTTAATCATCAAAATTTAGGAAGATCGTGCCTAAAAATCTGACTCGCAGAGGCGAAATAGGCATAACTTAATGAGTCTGATTTTACTAAATATTGATGCGTAACCAAGCCCAAAAGGATTTATTTAAAGAACTATGCGGATAATACTTGGAAATCTCACTCGCAGCTCTCAATATAATGTCTTCAAATTTGAGATATGTTTTTGCAGGTTAAAGTGGGCGAAAATTGGATTATTAAATCAAATTTAAATTTTTAACTTTTTGTAAAAGCCAAGTGACAAAAAAAAGGCATCGGTAACCTTTAATCGAACCTTTTAACAAACTCTAGCAAGACAATAGGACAGAATATATAGAAAAAACGAGCTAAGAATCCTAATCAATTCCCGATGTAACTCTTGAAAAATTGGTAAACCTTAAAGGCCGGCATGTGCATGGACTTTACCACTTTTCGCTGTATATATTTATGGCTAGTTCCGCGGGCGCTGCGAAATCTCTTAAATTCTTGATAACAATATACCATGTAATTAATAAATTCACACTTTTCCCAGATCGCTTCCCGAACAACTAGCAGACGACATTAAAAAGGAGGCTAAGAAGATTATGAAGGACTGACAGGTGCAATAATTGTTTACATAAATGTATCTATAATCAAATAAAATTGTGTTACACGAGTAGAACTAAACGAAGGATATCCCTCCGCCGTAATATTCAAGGCGCGTCTGCGGCTGGACAAAGGCCAGCCAGTCGGAGGCGTGCGTGGGCAGCAGGCCCATGCTGTGACACTTGTAGAGGGCCAGAGCCACGTTAGCCAGGTTGCCGAGGAAGTAGACTATGCGCTGGGCATGCGCCGTGCCCTGGGCGCCCTCGGCCATCTTCGACGTCACCTGTGTGGTGAACATCGCCTTAATGGGGCGAATCAACATCATGCCCACCATCATGATGGGAAAAATGGAAATCGAGTTGCCGGACATGTACATGATGAACAGGTTCATCGGTATCTGCGAGGAATCCAAAGGTTAATACCGATCGACCAGGTCAACCGCTGTACTCACGTTCTTTAGCGGCCCAAGAGCGAGATCCCACGACTTCTTGATGACCAGGCGCTGGTCTCGCACCACCTCGCTCTGGTTAACTAGAGCAGAGGGATTGTATCCCAACGGCGAGGGCATGTCAGCGTTTTTGCTGTACCAAAAATAAAAATATGTACAATGTATGAAAGGGAGTCGGTTCTGTCCGATTGCACGCTAGGCGGTTACCTGACGTTGAAGTCCAGAGCCCACTTGTACTTCTTCGAATTTTGCTTTGCGGACATTATGGAATGTTATTTTTATTAAATATAAACGGATTCTTTATTAAATAAAAAATTTTCACGAAATTTTATTAATTGGTCGTGGCTGTGTTGTGAAACGTCGAACAACGTCGTTTTGTCAGTGTTACACAATTTCGATAGGCGAACTGTCAGTAAATGGCAAATCTATCGATATAATCGATTAATCCTTGGCGGATTTTTCGAAACTGCTTTGGAAAAAACGCCAGTTAGACAGGTTTCAATTAGTATTTAAATTTTATTTTGAATTACCTCTCAAATAGTACTGTCCTTTTTTTTATATTTTTATATATATGCATAAATTTCTTTTTATTTTGCTTGGCCAAGCGACGTCACGAAACGAAAGTGTTAAAAATTAAAAGGGTTTGTTGTATTTTTAAAGAGCAATTACAATTACAGTTTCGTTTTTCTCATTAATATTACTTTTATATTTATAAAATTAAAAAGAAAGATATATTGATGAGGGGCGGGGGTTTGGAGGAGGGAGGAGAAAAATAACTTAAAAAGACATTGTTTTATACCATATACTTTAGTTTTCTTTTTGCTTGTGATTGGTTGGGGGATTCTCTTTTACTCGTTTTGCATTTAAACATCCAATAATTATGTATGAATTTAAATTAAATTATATAGCTTTCTTTATATGTTGTTTGCAAAAGTTTTGCTTTTGCACGGTACACAATAAACAGTTCAGTATCTTGTTTGGAAATACGGACAGGAGGCGTCCTTTTAAGTTATGCGAAGATGCTGCTGCTCTTGTTGTTGGTGTTGTTTTTGCTGCTGTTGTGGTAATTGTAGTAATTACTTATGATGCCGTCTTTTTGATGTTCCTCAGCCACGGTTTCGGATTGGTTTGCTGTTTGCTGGTTGCTGCCACTTCCGGCTTCCTTGAAATCATATTGTATTCAAATTACTGTGGTTTCTATTGTATTTGTAGTGTAATTAATTAGCGATTGGCATTCTTCAGCTGATTGGACAACCAGTCGAGCCCCTCGTAGAGCCCATCGCCGCTAGTTGCACACGTCGCCTGAATGTACCAGTTGCGGTTTCTGAGTGAGTGCAAGCCGAGCTTATCGGTGATTTCGGCCGCGTTCATTGCTTGTGGCAGATCCTACAGGAAACATTAGAGAGAGAACGTTTTTTTTTAGAATTGGTAAATTATCCTTGGTAACAAATAACGGTGAAACGATTAAATTAAAGGAAATGCGGAGAAAAAGAGTTGTCTTATCAACAGCGCTATATATTTTAGACGTATCAGTTAATCGATCTGGCGGCCAAATGCGGCATGTGATTTACCTGTTTGTTTGCGAAGATTAGTAAGACTGCATCCCTCAGCTCATCCTCCGCCAGCATACGCATCAACTCCTCTCTCGCCTCTCCAATACGTTCTCGGTCATTGCTGTCAACGACGAAGATAAGACCCTGCAAAGAACCATAAGTAATCGTTACTCAAACTGTTAAATAGTCGCTTAACGAAAGTTGGCTCTATGATTTCAATTCAGTCCCGTCTTGAAACAAAATTAACTTTGAATAATCACAATGTTACTCATTACAAGTTGTTAACATCATTATGAATTGCCTGGAATCTTTCTGCCAGCTGTTGTGGCCACTTACTTGCGTATTCTGGAAGTAGTGCCTCCACAGGGGACGAATTTTGTCTTGGCCGCCCACATCCCACACTGTAAAGCTAATATTCTTGTATTCTACAGTCTCCACATTGAAACCTGAGGGAAAAAAACACAAAAAGATATATGAGACTCTGCTTCGAGATAGGGGAAAAACGCTGCACCACAATCATATTCACATTCACTCACCAATGGTAGGTATCGTTGTAACAATTTCGCCTAATTTGAGTTTGTACAGAATTGTGGTTTTACCAGCGGCATCCAAACCGACCATCAATATTCTCATTTCCTTTTTGCCGAAAAGGCCTTTAAATAAGTTAGCAAATACATTTCCCATAGCGGCTGCTGTTGTCTTTCGGATGCTCAGGAGGAGATGGAAGTCGGAAATTGGATTTGCCTGCTTTGCTGCTAGACTGGCTGGCTGGAATTATTTTTAACAAGTTCAAATCCGAGTTTCTGCAGTGCCGATTGAACTATGCGCACTCTGGATTTATGTGCTTGGACCAGGAGAATCTGAAAGAAATCGAACAAAGCAAAGATGGGTTACAGCCGCGAATTTTTGTAGCATCAGGCCCAGTTCTACGTAAACCAGGCGAATGACAAGAATATCAAATGTGTTTATTGTTCTGATTGTTGTTTAGGTTTGCGTGGATCTGACATCGGCTTTGCTTGCCCTCGGCGTTCGCCGATGTTTACTCCGACACTGACGTGTTGGTAGTCATCACGGCTGACTCACGGTGAAAACCGGAAAACATATGATAAATCAAAAGAGGCTAACGAAATATCGCTTTGTTAAGTGCAATAGTACACCCTTTTGGAAAGAAGATTTTACGAGCTATACAAAATAGTGGAAGGCCCAAAAGTTGTTTATGTAATTAATTGCTAACTTATTAACCGTAATGCGGGGAGGATGTGTGCGAGACATTCTGCTCAGTACTCAGCTTGCCTCAGGCTGATAAGATATCGATTTATAGTATATACCGGTGACGGCGATTTGCGTCCACCACTCCCCCGCATCCGCATTTAAAAAACGTGCGGCCCGGGAAGCGCTTAGTCGAGCTATATATGTAGGCAGTATACAGGTGTAGGAACCTACTGATTTCAGTGGGGCGGGGCGAGTGAATTCAAAATTCTGCAGTGAGTCAGCGCTCAAATTTGCCAGTAGGTTCGAATTTTCAGGCTGCCTGCTTTTAGATTTAATCGGGAAAGAAGAAGGATGCCCCAGCCCCACACCCGTTATAACTACGCCGCCGCTAGCAAAAGGCAAAGCAAAAGTAAAGCGTTGCCAACGAAACATAATGCGCAAATGAAGAGACAACAGTAAATGCACCGCCAATTTCGATATCCCGCATCTTGGAGGACGCAGCCGAAGCTTTTGACTGCTCTGGAGCGGTGATAGTTTGGCTGGCAGCAGCCGAAAACTACACGTAGCTACTTTTATTTGCCAAGCTGCTGCGAGGGAAGCGGAGCAATCACACTAACACACCAACACCCTCCACAAGCACACACCCACTGTCACAGCCGTCTAGAGTTGCCGACTACATCAAGAGGAGGAGCCAAGGGGCCACTTAGATGGTCTGTCTGTCCCAATAATTAGGCTCACGACTCAAAACTGACGCCAGGCTGTGGCTACCAATCGTGGCAAATGTTATTGGCCCAATATTGCGCGTTTTAACTGACCCCAGATTCCGATCGGACAACTGCTATACGTGGTTTGCCTGTGTCTGTGTGAGTGACGTATGCTTTTTTTTTTCTCCCTTCCAGGTTGGTGAAATGCAAGGGCGGCTGGGCCTTGTTTTGTCGACATCAGGAAAAGCTTGACAAATATTAATCGAGAACCTACGAACTGGGGGTCGGGACGATTTGTTCAACAACACTTTACTGTATTCACTGACTAATTAAGCCTCTTTTACAAATTTTTCTATGATTAAATTTTCTCTGCTACCAAACACACCACACACCGAATGAAGAGAAAGATAATGAAGAAAAACCTATCGATAGCAGGTTCGTGCGATACTCGATTAACACTCCCTTTTCGGAATCCCATGTTTCTTAAAAGGTTTTGAATTATGTAAGGCATACTACACAATGGTTTCGCCGAAATGGCTCTGATAACAAAAACAGAGTATAAATTATGATCTGATCTTAAAGGGAAAAACCATACGATGACGATACTTTTCGGAAATTTTCTAACACTGCAATTGACACTATTCCCCACAGTACCGTCGCAAGTGTGCGGTCTATGTCGCGCACCAATACAAGCACGTAAACTTAGTCCACATTGCTGCGGAACAAGCTCTTAAAACGACGAATAAGCATGGTCATTGATTGTAGCCCTTGATTTCTCTTGAAGACACATACGCACCAAGTACTTGAACCAAATGCACACGTATTTGAGCGGAAATTTTTAAAATTTCAGCTTGGAAATGTCGAAAATCACAGAGCAAAATAAAACTTGACCGAGAATACTATGCCGTTAAGAAAACTGCAAACTCACCACCATAAATAGAGATGAGCGCAGGCACAGCTTGACCGGCCCATGGGCTAGAAGGAGACGGCCATAGCTTGCGGTGGTCTGGTGAATAAGATGTGGAATGCTGCCACGTCTCGTTATCATCGATCAATTTTGTGTTGTCGATAGTATCGATAGTGCTCCGGTAATGGCTCACGCACGGACGAGCGACCAAAAGTACCAGATCGTGCGTCATGAGCAATTTTTTTTTCGAAACTGGCCACCCTGCCGACATGCGTTATCCGAAATCTCCGTTTCTTGGCAATCCTGGGCTGGAAGGAGAGATCCTGAAAGTAAATGTAAGCCCTACCCAGTGCACGCAGAAATATTGGCTCAACGCTGCTTCCTAAAACCGTTAAACTGTGACTGTTTTTGCCTAGTCTGCCGGTCTTGCTCCACTTCTCGAATGGCTGTGCCTGACGCCCCGGGTCACCACGTACAGGGTAAACACGCGTCGCACCTGCGTCGAAGAATGCAAGCAGACGCTTGTGGAAAAACTGGCAGCTATATACGGCCAAAAGGCTCCGAAGGTATACGCCCTAAGCGGGCTGACGGAAGTGTTATGCATAGACCCGTTGAATGACTTGGCTAGCATTGAAAATATGCGTCCTGATCCAGGCCTTAGGGAGGTGATTGTGGACACCACCTGCGGAGCTGCTCTTCTCCGTGGAGCCCATATATACGCCCCCGGCGTCCTCGCGATGGAGTCTAACACGCAGCTCAATGAAATTGTGAACGTCTTCGCAGATTTGTCTGGAAAATGCAAGCGTGGGTCAACCGCGCGCTATGACAGCTCCCAAAAGATCTTTTTGGGGCAGGGCAGGACCCTTATGCAGCGATACCAGCTTTTTAACAACAGTGACAAGCCCGCAACCGGCGTCGCCGTTCAGATGCAGTCAAACGTCAGTGGAGTACCCGCGCTAGGTGATCTGAGCAATTCCGATATCCTGCTGCAGAACCTGCCCTCCATTGTATGCGTCCATGTATTGGCTCCACAACCCGGCGAACGCGTGTTGGATATGTGCGCGGCTCCCGGTAATAAAACATCCCACATAGCCGAGATGATGAACGACCTCGGCACTGTGGTGGCCTTAGACAGCTCAGCGAGCCGTGTGCGCAACATGAGGCCCAAGTTATGCAGCTACCGCAGCATTACGACGCACGTGTTCGATTCAACAAAGGCAGCAGCCGTAGATCTCTTTCCGACACCCAGTACACTCTCCGATCCGCCATTTCCCAGAGCCAGCTTCGATCGCATCTTGTTGGACGCCCCTTGCAGTGGCTTGGGCAACCGGCCCCAGCTGTCTAGCAACATCAAGAGGCCCAAGATACTGCAGTCCTATCCCCATGTCCAGCGGCGTTTGTTTGCGCAGGCGGTTGAGCTCCTGCGTCCAGACGGTATTCTCGTATACAGCACATGCACCGTCACGGAGGCAGAGTGCGAGTGCATAGTGGCCTGGGCGTTAAAGAAGTTCCCCGAGCTAATATTGGTGGATGCCACACCGCGCTGGGGCAGTTCTGGACTCTCACTTCCCGATTTGGACAAATCAAAGTCACGGTTGTTGCAACGCTTCGGACCCGGACCCTTCGACGGAGATGGTTTTGAAACCGTTGGCTTTTTCATTGCCAAGTTTCAGAAAGTTCGATGAGTTAATTACTTAATTCATTCATTTTATTCGATTTATTATAGTTTCCTACTTAAGCAGCTCCTGCGATGCGGCTTCTTGAGTTTGATTTGTAATAAATGTCGATGCTTCTTGTAAGATCTACGCGTATATATATGCAAGTATGTACTGTGTTTGAAAGATTGATCTGATTTTAAAAAAATGCTCAAAAGGACAAAATGCATGTGCAGAGTGTCCATCGGTCTCCGCTTAGTGGTCACTTACTAAGCTTTTGGTTGCCAAATAAAAAATTTTAAATTTTAAGTTTGTATTCGGTTAAACGAATCGCTTTCTTAAAGCTCGAAACGAAATGAAAATGAATCTTTTTTGATGAAAACAAAGAGAAAGAGTAACGAAGTGTGCTGCTCAGGGAGCAAACGAGCATGTTTTTTCGGATCCGCTCGGTAGGGGGCTTAGCACGCTCTTCACAAAATCCATTCTATCCACAATTTGCAACTATGAATGAAGCAAAGTGGAATTGGCAAATAAGAGCAAAAAACATACAAATATTTCGATAGCTTTCTAGATTAAAGGTACTTAAATAATTTACAATTCATGTCTATTTGAAACTTTAGATACATCCATGTTGGTTTATCTTTCCTTAATTATTAATTTGAAAATGCAATTACGCACAGTTCTTACAACATTGAACTATTTGACGACTTTACTTTTATTTATTATATTTCCTTATAAATAGTGTGAATTGTGTTGCTATTGTATTTGTTCATGCGAATATCCAGCCGATTTCAAAGCAGGAGAACCGTGCATATGATTTCCCCATGATTGACGTGCGTTTATGGTTTTATTTACTCCCATCATTTATTTAGCCCGACTAGCCTCCAACAAAATTACTCATTTTGCTAGAAGGGCCGCTCTCTAATCTCCAATATACTCCACTTCCAGAACGATCCGGATTGCGGTCTAGAGTATGTGACTTAGGCTAAGCTAAACTGAAGGTGGGACTATTGACCCAACAACAGCGAAGTGTCTTCAATATCATCCACTTAAAGTATAGTAAATAATCGCCTAAATGGTATTTTTATATTAACATATCTTTACGTCGGGATGTTGAGCGTCTTGAACTGTTCCTCGTGCATCTCAGTCATCATAAAAGTGCCGTCCTGAAGCAGCAAAACGACGCGTCGGGTGCCACCTGCAATGGTATTGGAATTAATTGTTATAAATAAGACACTGTTATTACGCATTTTATAATCTCAACTAACCGGGAGAAGGGAGGTCCGCCTGGACCACTTCGGCCGGTATCTGGGCTTCCGTGCCGTCGCTGTCGGAGGTTGTTATATGAATCTGGGCCGTAGCCGGGGTTCCAGTGCCCGTTGCAGATGCCTCTGCATGCTGAAGAGCTGCCGCCTGGTGCTGCGCCAGCTCCTCCTCTGTCATAGACACAAGAATCTGCTCGTCTGCTGCAGCTCCTGTCGCTTCGTGCGCTTCAACCTGTTCGCCGGACTGCACGGCCTCGGCCACCGCATGATCTAAAGAGAGGACGTCTTGGTCGTCACCCTCAGCGGCCGCGACATAAGCAAACTGTTGCTCGCCATCCGGACCTTGGGTGACCAATATGGTCTGGCCCTCGGCATTTTTGCCAGCCACTTGGTATACGGTACCGTCCTCGCCCCGCACCAACAAAGCCGATCCATCTTCATTGGTAAGAACTGATTGGTCTCCCAAAAGCGCTTGAGCCGCGGCCTCTAACTGCTCACGCTGTTGCTCTTGCTGCTGTTCTTGCTCCATTTGTAGCTGGGTCTCTTCTTGGCCAATTAGCTTTCCGGTAATCGGGCACAGTTGAGCCTGGTGCTGATGCACTTCCTCCTCTATTTCCATCTGAGGTGGTGTCGGCTGGATGTTCGCTTTGGGAGCTAACCTCTGACGGCCTGCGGACACTTTCTGTATTTGCACCTGCTGCTGCTGGGCCTGCACTTGCCGCTGCTGTCGGGCTTGGGAAGCACGCTGTGCTATCATCTCCTCCCGAGTGACCACCTTTCGCGTAACTTTCAGATCACCCGACTTGGAAAGCTGAAGGATCTTTTGTTCGGGAGTCACTGCTTTGCCGCCCTGCTGAGTTGCATTAGGATGTCGTTGCTGAGGCGTCCCAGCGCGCGCTAGAACCCGGCCACCCGGATGAGCCCGGGCCGGTGTCAGCTGTTGGTTTTGCCGCACCTGTGTGGTGCCGCCCACGACAGTCCGGCGCTGGATCGCTGTTGCCGTAGGACCTTGGCCAGGGGTTCGCAGCACCTGCTGACGCTGACCCACTGTAATGGGAGAATTTGTTGGCCGAGCAACGGGTAGGCGCTTGGTAAGACCACCGCTCACAGGCAGGGAGCTAATCTTCTGAGGCAACGTTGGTGCTGCAGGCGAGGCAGGAGCGAGCGGCGTCTCCGCATTATCCACCCTAAAAACTCCTCTCGTGTTGCTGGCCACCTCAGAGCGCGAAAGATAACGTACCGGACACTCGGCTTTTTCTTTTTTCTGGAACGGGGGACGAAGATCGTTAGTAAATTGGTGCTTCTCAGGAACACCATTGGCACTATTTACCTGTTGCAGGGTATTGGGCATCTCGGGCTTCCGAAACATTCCAGAGCTGGTGCTGTCCTCTGTGTAGATAATCTCACCCATCTTTTGCTCAGAGACGGACGTGTTGACGACGGTTGAGTTGCCATTGATTTTAGTTTGCTGCTTTTCCGTGGGCTGAACTCTTGGCTTGTTCAACTGCACGGAGCTTCCTCCGTTTTTTAAACGCTTCACAGTGTGCGAGGGCAAATCCTCCTCAAGGTCCTCTAGCTCCATCGAGTCGTTCAGCGCACTTCCCTCCAAGCTGGAGTCTGTGTGGTCTAGCTTACGCTTTCCTCCGCTGGGCCCAGTTGCCGGTGGCCATTCCTGTTCAGTTGCGGATTCATCATCGTTTGCCGACGATGGAGAAGTGGAACCGTCCCCACCACCAGTTTCGCTGACCCACTGCTTGAACGAGTCCATGGCCTTTGTTTTAGAAGTGCGAGAGGGACGTGAAGTTGGCGATATTTGGGTTGGAGCTGGGGCTGGGCTCAGCGGGGCAGGAGCATCAGATTTTGAGGATGTACCAGGCGTTTGCAAGCGTTTCAAAGCATCCAGACCCTTTTCTCTGGTAAGTTTCTGGCGCGCCAATTGCTTTTCGAACATCTGCAGAAAGTAAGGAACTCGCTCAAGATTGGCCATAACTTCCCAAGTGTTTTCGTGGTGCGAGCGATCCACCCACTTCACCAAATACTCGTGGGTCTTGCGACGGGGATTAAACCGCTTAGCAACTATTTTCTCCACAGGCTCTTCTGTTCGCTGCTCAGTCTTGGAATCAATTCGAATGGCTATCCGGTTATTAGGCTTGACTGCGCCGCCGGAAGGCCCTGATGTAGGCGTAGGTGTTGGTGTTCCCGGCTTCGACTTAGGTCGTTCGTTTTCCGTGTCCTTCAGCTGATTAGCCAACGTGGGCAGTTTACCGGAAGGCGACTCTGGAATTATACATAAGTTCAATGTTTAATTAAACCTTAATCAAGTGATTTGATTCCATTGTAGTAGTTTATTACTTTTGACGGGGGAGACGCTCGTGTTTTTGTTGCTATTGGATGTGTTGTTGTTGTTGGGATTGACGACAGTCTTGGTAATGCGCACTGGCATATCCTGCAGCTGTCCATGAGCAATCTTGCCAAAGGACTGAATTGTCTTTCCGGCCACGATCCAAGGCTCGCGAACGCTCTCCTCCAGCTTCACCCAGTGCTGGTACAAGGCCCAGGAGTTGCCAGAATTAACATCCTTCCGTAAGTGTTGTTGCGTGGCCTTCCATAGTGTGAATGCCCAGATAGTCGGCTTAGTATCAATTGACTCCTTCATGTTGGCGTTCTCCTTTTCGCAAGCGTCCTCCTTGTGCGCCTGAAATTCCTCAACAAAGTTGTAGGCTCTCAGACAGCGTCCACACACAAGGACGTCCATGTTGGCCAGGTCTTCCTGTGCAGCTGAAGGGCAACAAAATGTACACTCTGTTTACTCCTACATTTTTCGCCACACTCACCTCTGATGATGTTTGCGTGTTTGCCAATCTCCGTCGGTGCAATCTCCTGTGCCAACATTATATACGACACCAGCGCCTAATCCTCTGTGGATTAAATTTAAATATTTAAATGAGCGTTTCTGTTTTGGCTGTTTGTCCCTTGCTTTCCATTTCAAAATAGTCTACAGGCCCAGAAAAAAGTACAGTGCCGTGGTGTGTTTGGTTTGCAACGACTTGAACCTAGTGGCAGCACGGAAGTCTGCGGTGTGTGCCCAGTGTGGTGAATTCCCCACACATCTGCAACGGGCAGAATGCAGCGGCAAATTAGTGGCAATCGAAAATTAAATACAACACAAAACAATGCCATTAATAACTAAAGGGAATAATCACAACGCTTCTTAAGACTGCGAATAGATCCTTGGCCAAACATTTATCAAACTGAAATAATTTGAAATTATTAATTTAATTATTTATGTACAAACAATTGCATGCAACATTTTACGAATACAAATTTAAGTTGAGAGTCGGTCTCTCGTCGCGGGTTAACTTTTTAATTGGAATAATATATTACTATAATAATTTATTACTATTTCTGACAATTTGTTGCCCGCTAAAACCTGTACATGTATAACCACCACAAATGGGACACTTCGCTCTCGATTTCGCACTGAACAAATTATTAACTGAACTGCTTTGAACGCACCTTCATAAACAAGTTTTTTAACAAAAATTAAAAGAATATTGTTTTCAAGTAATTGTTTTATTTTAACTGTTTTTTTTCGATTCTTCAACACGCAGCGGTGCCGCTATTTCTCTCAATTGTACGCGCGAACTCTGAATGCCAAAAACGAATTTGAGAACAAAAATCGGGCCAGTGATGATTTGGTTCCGGCTAGCTCGACATTTGTGTGCGCTTTCTGCCATATGTGTCAAATATGTATAATACTCATTAGAGCCTTTCAACGGGAAAATATTTTTCCCCGCTTTTTGGTTTGCTAGTTTCACCTACAGCCTATGTTTGTAGACCACTTTTTACATAGTTAAGCAATTTTGTGTGTGATTATTTAACTTAAATGCCCGGACGGGGTGTGTAGCGCTATATTTCGTTCGCCCGCGTGGCGGTGCACTTTGTAAGCCAATGAAAAACCGTGGTGAGAATGCGCGCCGAAGTGGTAACTTTGCGCGCCCTACAGCCTAACAAAATATTAAAACAAATCTATTTGAGACATAGGTATTAGTACTGTGAAACTATATATTAGTAAATATTTATGTTTTTCTAAGTTTAACAATAATTTTTTGTTTCGAATATTGAGCATTTTATTAATCTGCCAGTGTTGCCAACTCTTTAGGGCTTGAAAAAGCTAAACCCACCTTCGAAAAAAGCTAGAAATAGCCAGCAAATTTTGATGATAGCTAAAAAATAACGCTAGAGTCGGGAAACAATATTTTTTTTTTATTAATTATTCAAGAATTTTTGAAAAATGATC
>JAEIIL010024304.1:0-11769 GCA_018905715.1 Drosophila lini | reverse complement strand
ATAGAATTTTTAAAGCCACACTTACATATAGTTTTTTATGGTGTTTAGGTAATTTTACACTTTAGTATTTAACCAGCCAAGTTTTAAAGGCTAATACAACATTTTTAAAGCCCTGTCAACACAAATTATTATATGAATATTACAATCTTGCCTCGATCCCTGATGAGATCTCAACACAAATTTTAAACTAAAAGGTATTAAAATATATATTTTGATATTGTATTCTTCCTTGTTGCATTATAATCTGAATTGATTCTGGCCTGATCTGGGTGGCTCTCGGATGGCTAGTTGGCTGCAGTGCTTGGCGAAAAGAGAGCAGTCCGAATTTTTGCTGCAGTTGCAACTGCAGTCGCCGGGGCCAACGGGTCGCATGAATAATTAAAGAGTGCCGGCCAACGCGGCGGATGAGGAACGCTGAAAGTTTGCGGGTCCACAGCCAAACAATGTGAATGGGCAATGTGGGAATTTCGAATGTGGGTGACAAACTGGCCGCGTTTTGTTAACCCCGCCGCAATCGCAAGTGCTGGTGTCCGGTCTTCCCCCGAATTTTTCCTTCGCACAGCCTGGGGCGGCAGGTGTGCAGGTGTGCAGGTGCCACGCACATTGGGTAACACACACACGTGCCCCGCCAAAGTAGAACAAAAGAGCAGGTACAGTGCGGCTCCCATAGAACCCAACCGTGCGTGAGGAGGGAGAGTCTCACTAAATAAATAATGAGGATAAATAAATGTTGGTTCTTCACTCGACTCTACTGAATAATTGTTCATGTCTTAAATACTCTTAGTTATCCTTCTTTCATATATTTTTATATAATTATTTTATAGTTCTGTGCAAATTAACTTACAGGTCTTGGGGAGTTTTTAGTGTGGACAGCGTGTCGTGTAAATGTACTATAAATAATGTTGTTAGTCGTTCTGCATTTTCAATTTATTTTATTTTTTTGAAGCTGTCCGAGGGGGAGGCAAACTTCACTGACCCAGGAAGATGCCACAGCATAAAGTGCTAATTCGAGAGCTGTAAAAAATCAACTGAAACTGCTGACCAGGCCACTTGCGTGACGTGTGTGTGCCCTCACATATTTCTACTGGTTTTTATACCCTAGCAGAGGATATTAAATTCTGAAGTCAGCTAGCTTTCCTGAAATTATATTTATATATATATTTTTTTGTATCAAACAACTTTGCCTTTTCAAGAAAGTCTTTGGGAGATAAACACATATTTTTTTAGGGAAAATCCTTCATATCCATAGTCACTATTGATAACTGCCAGAAAGGTTTACTATTCGGTTTTTTTGCAATGACATTACCCATGCAATTTTGAACCCAATCACTCGTCCTGAACGGAATTCGGTCCATACAGTTTGATATATTCTCGGTGATATGACCAATTACATGGCCATCAAATGCAAACGAATGCAATCATTCACTAACTGACACCCTGTGCCAACTATTTCCAGTTTCCACTTTCCACTTTCCAGTCCCCATTTTTTCCATGCCTCCCACTCCAGCTCGCCCTCCTCCTTTGCCATTTATCGTCATATCCATTCTGGCCCTGTCAGGGGCGTAAACGCTGCGTCCGAAGCTTAAATGGCAATATTTTTGCCAAGTGTCAGGCATTGCCCCATCAGCTGGCCTCCTCTTTACCGCATCTCCTTTAATACACAAACTGTAAAAGTGCACTGTAAAAAAAACACACACTCAAGTAGATAGACGAATTTACCACCTAGTAATAAGAACTTTATTAATTTAAAAATCTATCCTACTTATTATTATAGCTTAAAAAATAATTGACTTGTGTGAGAGTCAAATTCCGAATACTCAATCACTTTTTTTGAACTTTTTCCAACAGTGTACCGAAATTTGATTCGTTTTGTGGGTGTTGCAACCTGATGAATTGAGCGTAGAGCACGTGCATGATCCCCATCATCATTTTTTATGGCCATGCGTCAAAAAACACAGAACAGGAATTACCCACCGGCGCGAAGGGGAGACCTATGTGTCTACCTACCGAACACCTGCGCCGCACCAACTGATACCATCTGGCTGCCAATGTGTCAAAACGTTTTCAGTCGCTGCCTCAAATCAAAAGTTTTCCGGCTAATCAAAATAAAAAAAAAAAAATAGGAGGGAAAACAGGAGCAACAGAGGAGCCGCGAAGCAGATCCGATTTCAGCTGTGTGTAAGCGCCAAGTAAGAAGGACTCGCGGGAGACAGCACGCACCGAATGTAATGTGAACCGAGGAGAGGCCTAGTTAACGTATTTCCAACGAGCCTAAAATCAAAGCAGCAAAAACAAGCAAAGAATATACAAAATACTGTCAGTAAATATTGAAATACTTGAAACTTTCTGTTGCGAAAAATCCCTCTACTTGCTGATAAAATATAGATTTAATTTGTATACCTCACACAAATTCCACAAGTTAATATACAAATAATATCGCAGGTTACACATAAACACTAGTTGTTTGTTTATAAATACATTTCATTTGCTCGTTTTCCCCTCCTTCAATGATTAAAATTCCAAAGTGTTCGCTGTGCGAGGGTTCCAAGTGTATAGCAAGCAAATGACAGCGTAATCAAGTCGCTTCGCTTTTGCTGACAAGATAAAACACGTACGTACGGATGCATGTACACATGCGAGAGGAGCGAGCAGAGTCTCAAACCGGAAACGGAAGTGCAGCCATTGACAGCAGCAGCCGGGCGCGGCAGTAGTAAAAAGATAACAAGATGGCGATGATGATGACGCGATAGCTGCATGTGCGTGCGTGTGTTGTGTGCGTGTGTGTGTGCTCTGCTATAAATCTAATATCGCTTAATGTTGAAAGAAAGCCTAGGGTTCGACCCTCCGCCCCCGTCCCCGTCCCCGTCCTGTCAAACGCACACACTCGCGACTACATGTCAATGTCAACACGGCAAGGAAAAGGAGCCGGGAAATTTCACTCCCTCCTTCTCGCTCGGAGTTTTCCCAGTTTCCGAGGGTGGCAGATTGACAACGCTCGATTGGAAATAAATTGAAATACGCGACCATAAAATCACTTAATTGCGATTTCGTGTCTCCCTTCCACACACACACACACACACTCTCTCTCTCTCTACATACATATATACCTCTCTCTCATCTTTCCTTCGCTCCCTCTCTCTCTCTGATTCTGGCCGCTTTTATAACGGGAAGCGGCCAATTCATGTGCCACATGTACACGCAGAAAAAAATTATATTTAGTATTAAATTGACTAACTAATTTATCTGCTAACACAAGCATTGAACTAACTTAAATTTTGAAATTAATGTAAGCTAGTTTTAATCAACATAATATAATTAATATTCTTAGTATTTAGTTTATTAATAAATTTATTAACTATTTTAGCTAATATATTTTTGTGAGTGATTTTAAGGACCTAATTGCATTGAGGCTGGGCTGCCATTGACACTGGCAGGCGCATCCTGTCCTGTCCCCCTCATCGAGAGGGTTGGGGGCTCAATTACGGTGCTCTCCTCACTTTCACTTTTGCATTGAATCACCTGCCCCACCTGTGCCGACTTTCCCGTTACTCGGTGATTATGGCAAATTGATTTGTTGCCGTGCACTTTGCGGCTTTTAAAAGACGTCACGAGGAGGAGTTGCAGGCAGAAGAGTCGGAGTCGGAGTCGGAGTCGGTCGCAGATTGAAACAACCGGAAGACAAATGAGCAATTGGCAGTTAACACTCGATGGCACACAGGAGGCTGGGGGTTGGGGTTTTGGGTGGTAACTGCAATTGGTTAGCTGTCAGTGCGCGGTGGCCAATGAAACGTTAAGCGTCAAGAGTGACAGACAAGCGAAACGACTTGGGCCATAAATATGCAAAACGTGATGGCAAAAAGGCTGTTATCGTGGTTAAGTTTACAAGGTAATATAACCATGGCAGGTGTTTGAAATCAGACTTTACTGGATGGGTTTTTAACAAGGTTTTTGGAATGATAAGACCCCAAACTAATGAGTCTGGTAAGACTGAAATAAATCTGGGGATGCCTCCATGTATCTCTGTGAATTTTGTATAATGTTCACCCCCTTTTTGTGTGTAATCAGAGATCAGCCATAAAAACACGGGAAAACCTGAAGTTGGAACCCAGCGAGCACCGAGCACCGAGCTTAATGCAAAGCGCAAACAAAGACTGACTGCTGGCAGCACTCCAGAGATGTTCCAGTTTTTTGCTGACATTGAGAAAATACAACAACATGAAGCAAAAAAAAAATAGATATATATATATACAGAAATGCGGAAAATGTAGTAATAACACACAGAGACTCCTGGAGGAGGGAGACCAGTTTGAGAGTCGTAAAATGCAATGCGTCACCGAGCTGAAGATTGAACTGCAAGATACACAGATATGGCAGCGGATGCAGATGCATCCGTGGAGCGCTCTCAAGTGCAGCTGGTAACAAATTTGCACAAAACTCGTCGGCCAAAGGGGTAATGGAAGTGCTTGTGCCGAGGTCTCAAGTGGTGTGTGTGTGTGTGTGTGTGGGTAAAGTTCGCGCTTTTATAAACAAATACAAATGGCAGAAGGTGGGTTTGGGTTGGGGTTGGGGTTGGGGTCCGATATAATCCACTAACCCCGCTCAGTGCTAACCACCCCGCAATAAGCGTATGCAAAACCATCAACGTCATGCCCCAATCCGTATCCTTATCCGAGCGAGATGCAGTAGGAGAAACGAGTTGCTTTGGCGGTTGTATCGGTCTGTAAACTATCCGAGTATCTGGGTATCTGGCAGGTGTAATTTCAGGGAAAACACACACAAAAAAAAAGGGGGTTAAGTCTCAAGGAAGTTGGAATGAACCGGGAATTAAGCAGTTTAGCTTGCAAGATATTGAGTAACTTTTTCTTAAATGTTTTGTATTTAACTTTAAGGTGGCTGACAAAGTAGATATGGCCAGGTCTCTCCACAGAGTTAAGGGACAGATACTCATTCCATAGTTCCCTAAATGGCATTTTAAGATGTAATTTACCCACAACCTTAATTGCATAAGCAGAAGCTCCCAATTACAGCAACTTTTCGCCCCATGTAGCAACGGGTTTTACTGGCAACTGGCAAATGGTTACTGGCAACTGTTTACTGCGACAGTTGCTTCGCACGACAAATGTAACTGTCACTTTATGGGTGTGTGTGTTGTGGGTGTGTGAGTGTTGTGGGTGGTGCTGTGGTGAGATGCAAATTGTACTCCTTATCCCCAGCACACGCACTCAGACACTCGCATCTGGAAGACGTTTTTATTGCGTTATTCATATTTCATTTGTCCCGGACCAAAGGACATCGTGAAGGTGCAGAATCCCTGGAAGGAGTTGCACAACTGCAGCCGTTAGTGGTTAATAAATATTTCGCATTTTTAAAGGTTTCATTGTGTTCATTTTTACATGCATAAGGCTTCAAATTCGTAAGAGAAATCTATATCCTTTAAGACAATGATAGATTTTTCATAAATTCCAAAAAACATAAATGATTTGAATTACACACCGAAAAGGCCTGAAAGGCCGCTTCACTTAAGCGCAACTGGAACTGGAATGCTGACCAACGGCAGTAATCCCTAGCGCCACCGGGCACACCACACCCACACCCACCCACCCGCACCACAACGACCTCGGATCCCATCCGGCACCAACTTAACGCCCACCCAAGCCATCACTTTAATCTCAGCTTCTGGCTGGGCCGCTGGCATTGACACGGACACCTTGATGTGGTGTGGAACCACACCGGGTTGCGGGGGTTTCAGCTACTAGTGCTGAGAGGGGGNGGTGGGGCAGGACTGGGCTGGGCTGGTGCAGGACCTCGGGCCGTCGGCCTGGGTGTGAGTAGCGTGCTTATGAGTTCATGAAATGCTCTTTGAATATGCATGAGACCCTAAGGAGCGTTGAGTGCTGCTTCTCCGGCATCTCGCCGGCTCCTCGCCGGCTCCTCGCCAGCGCCAACGCCAGCCAGCTCCTCCGGCAGCCAGTATTTGGGTTGTTTTGGCCCCGGTGGTGATTTTGGTCACGGCCCATGAAAGAAGGTAACACTTTTCTTTTTTCCTTGTTGCACTCTTCATGGCCTCCACAGAGAGAAATACTAAGCAAGTGTTTCCTCAACGGAAATAGGTTGAGGACTAAGTGAAATATGAGGTGAATATTTAACTTGTAAATTTGAATAAAATTTCTTCGAGTGCAGGCTTAGCTCGGCGGCTATTATGGTTCGTCCGGAAAAACAAAATGACTTGAAATTAAATTAAAGTGGTAAAGTTGGCCTGGGGAAATTATGGAAGATATTTAGACCAACTGTAACGGGCGTGAAAAGTGAATATTATAGTTTTTTTTTTTTGGAAATCGAAAAGGAGTGAACTACTTGATAAGCTTGCAACTTTAAGTTCAAAGAAGTTTTCCCTCCATTTCATTCAGTGCCCAGCGGATGGGAAGCGAAAGCCATCAAATTATGCAAAGGTTAATGCAACAAAAGGTAACAAGGTGGGACAGGTGGGACCAGGCTTCCTCAAATATACATATATATATACATATATATATCCACATGTGTATGCCAGGTTACAGTGCAGTTTACAAGTGGCAAGTCAGCTGAAGTTTATGCATTGTTAAAACAATTAATTTAAATAAAAGCAAATTGACGATGAAGGGGGAACTTAAGTGTTGTATGGACAGGACTATATGGCCCTTGAGTTGTCGGTGTTATTAATAAATAATTTTAATATATGACAGCTATATAATACACCCGTCTGAATTTATGGTGTATTTCTGGTGTATTATTGGTGTGTTTGTGGTGTATTTTTGGAGTGTATCTGGCGTATTTGTGGTGTATTATTGCTGTATTTCTGGTGTATTTTTGGTGTGTTTCTGGTGTATTATTGGTGTATTTCTAGTGTATTTCTGGTGTATTATTGGTGTAGTTCTACTGTATAAGTGGTGTATTTCTGGTACAGTTCTTGAGTATTTCTGGTGTATTATTGGTGTATTTCTGGTGTCTTATTGGTGTATTTCTAGTGTATTTCTGGTGTATTATTGGTGTAGTTCTAGTGTATTATTGGCGTTTTTCTAGTGTATTATTGATGTATTTCTAGTGTATTTCTGGTGTATTTGTGGCGTATTTCTGTATATCTTTAGTATTTGAGGTGTACTTGTAGTGTACTTTTGGTGTATTTGTTGTGTATTTCTTTCAACTTGCACCCCAAATTGTAATTTAAAAACTAAATAGTTAATAAAAAATCCCAAAATTAAAGCTTATTCCAATCAAAGTGTATTCGGCGGGCACTGTACTCCAATGTGGTGCTCTCCTCTCCTCACTGGAACTTTTCTCAAGTGGCGCTTAAAAGCAAATTGCATAAAATCAGCCTAAAAGCGGGCAACATGCAATCCTTATTTTCCTTTGTGGGAGACCACCACACGCCCCAAGTGTGTGTGTGTGTGAAAGGAGCGACAAAAGAAAGCAAAAAATATGCAAGAAGGAAGCTCAGACCAGAAGATAAATGCAATTTGCAGCTGCAGCTGGAAAAAACAACGGCAACTGCTCACAGCAACCGCAGGGCGGCGACAAAGAAGGAAAAAATGGAGTACAAATGATGGAAAAGAAGAAGAGCGCAGTGCCATTTCCGGCAAAGTCAGGCACTCCTTCCCATTCGCATAGTTCTCTCCTGTCCACCCAGTTGTATTTTATTTTTTATTCTATTTCATTTTATTTGCGGTTTGTTGTCATACTTCCGCTCCGTTCCTTGGCAAAAATTCTTTTGTCGCAGCTTAAAAATTTTCAAGTGTCCACCGCCTCATCCCTGTCATTTCTCACCCGCCGCCCCCTCACCCCCCCTGCATCCAGGCTCATTTGGCAAACTGGCCAACATTAATGTTGGCTGAAAAAAATAGAGGGAAAATGTGAGCAGCAACTGCAACTGAAATAGCGACAACAACTTCATTTATCAAAACACTCGTCGCCGCTTTTCCTTGCTCGCCTCGGGAAACCCGCACCCCACTCGCTGGCCGAGTCAATGAGCCAACTAACCCAATTCTGGGCCAAATGGCATTTCGGCCGGGCCACGCCCACAGCCGGTCCAGCTTCTTAACCAACAACTGGCACTTGGAAGCGAGTAACAAATGCTTTTTGGCCCACGCGCTCTGCCAAATTGTTGTGGAAAATTCACGCACAAATACTGAGGCTAGGAATTTTCCAGGAAATTGTATTAAGGCTTCAGGTGCTCAGCTCAGGTGTTTTAGGGAAATCTTGATACAGAATTTGGTAACAAATATAAACTATCAGACAACTTTTCAAGAAAGAGTAGCATAATTTTTCCTTAAATCACATTACATGAGTCCAAGGACTCAAGTGGAGAAGGATCTCTGGCATTCATTAGCCTCAAATGTAGGTTTCTGGAAGGCTGTGAATCTCCAGCATCAATCATGGCCGCATCATCTATTAAATAAGCATTTACCGGGGCATTCTACACCCACCCCTCCAGCAAATGTCCAATCAAAAATTTGTCAACGCACTCGGAGGGCACACCCATTTTGTCATTTTGTCATTTTGTCATTGTGTCATTTCGTCATTCTGCCCCCCTCCCATCTGAATCCTCATTTGTGTAATTACATTTGCGCTGCATTTCGAGAACAACAATTAGCGAGGCGTTCTCGGTGCCATTCGCGAACGCGACTCGTTTACAGAATGCCATCAGAAAGTTTCATGTTGCCGAGGCAAGCGGCAACATCATCAATCATACATTTGAAAAGTTTATTAAGTCCCACGCACACACAGGACAGGAGCTGCCACTGCCACTGCCACTGGGTTGGTTGCAACCAGGAGGCCAAAGGGCAAGTGTGCTTAAGAGCTGAAAACTTTTCAATGGCTTTTTGCGCTTGCCTTGGAGGAGCACCGGCCGTGGAACGTGGACAAAACCAGGACAGGATCAGAAAAGTTAGTGAGCGATGTGTTCTGACACTGGCATTGTGATCCAATTATGGAAGGGGGGTTTTTAATTATAATTTAAAAATATATGTAGATTAATAATTTTATAATTTTATGTATGCATAAAAAATTAAGGAGTTTTACGGGTTTTTTCTTTATTCTTCAATAAACTTTGCAACCGATAGAAAGAGTATCTCAGAATTATCTGAGAAATCTTTGCTTCAACTTTGCTATTTTCTTGTCATATTTTTCACTTCATTCTCCCTGCAAAATTTTTCATCAATTTTTCCTTAATTTTCCCTGCAAATTTTTCATCAATTTTTCCTTAATTTTCCCTGCAAATTTTTCATCAATTTCTCCTTCCCAGTTTAAAAAGTAATAATTATTATTTGTAGCTACTCGAAGAAGCTATATTTATCGCTCGAGGGTCATCAATGAGGCCGGGCTATGAATTAATCATGAACCTAATCCATTATCCTTAGCAACTTTCTCCGAGTCTTTCACCTTGGCCAGGACCGCTTTTCGCGGCACTCGAAAATGTCCGCTGAGATCGCATTTTAATGCCACAAGTTCGGAGTAGTTCGAATGGTGAAATGCAAATGGAAATGCAAGAAGCCACCCGGAATGGGTTCTTTCCAGCCTGGCAGCCTGTGGCAGCTGGAAAACTTTTCACTTGGATTGTCTGTGTGTGTGTGTGTGTCTGTGTTTTTTTTGTCGCCAGCGATTTTCACTTTCACTAGATTTACAGCTCGGAGATGCAGTCTGCAATAATTTTGCCAGCACTTTTACTGGCGCCCCGCAGCCGCTAATCTTCCGGCTGTGTGTTGGTGTTAGTGTTAGTGTGTCTGTGTGTGTATCTGTGTGTGTGTGTGTTCATCAATTTTCAATAACAATAGAAGCCAAAAGCAGAAGCACAAAGGGAGGAGGGGAGAAAGAGATTCAGACAACGGCAGCACGTGGCGAATTTACGATGCAAAATTTGCACAGGAAAAATAAGACAAAAAAAAAATGTGGAAAAGTGGGAAAACGACAAGAAAAGGAAAGGAAAAACTCGCAGCTTTAAGCTATTTCAATAAATCGCAAACGATATAAGGCAATATAGCGGGTAATGCTATATATTTTTAGCCAATAACCAAAAGCGATAAACAAAAGGCTGCTAGCTTTCGAGGAGGATAAAGTTCGATAACTGTTTGATGATAAGAAATCGATATTATTTTTGCAAAGAATGTGTTTTTAATTAGCTTTTCCCGCTAAGATATTTCTAATTTGATTGCTTTTATCAAAACTTTAAATATTAAACTACTAACCACCAGTTACACGGATATTTTCTTGCTTAAAAAAATATATATAAAATAAGTAATTTTAAATGTAAAATATTTTATTTTTTTTAGCTATTTTTATACACTCTTCCGTAATAAATGCAGACTGCCGTGTCTTGAATCACTCTCCTTTGTGGCAAGGACCCAAACACATTGACCGACCAAGGATGCCGCATCTACAGAGGGATACCCTTCCATTTATTCAGCCCTCTTTAGAGAGTGATTTAACACTTCAAAAAACTAAAGCTTAAAAGAACCATTGATAATATAATAAATAATTCAAATATTTCTGGTAAATATAGGAAACCATTTAAAGACAGAACTTAAGGTATTAACTTTGACAAGAATAATAATTCTCCACATTTCTAAATTCAATATTTTTATATTATACAAGTATATGTTTTTGAGGTTTTTTTATAGTGTCCTGATGTGTTAAGACGACGAGGACGAGGACTTAGCATGCTGCGGTCATGAATCATGCCAAAAAAATTGCAGTCACCGTTCGAGAAAGGCGACCCAAATACACAGACCCACTACCGTTCCCGCTGCCGCTACCGCCCAGCATCCGGATTCTCAGACTTTCGGCATCTCCTCCGCTTCTCCGTAATTGCGTTTCTCGGACTCTGCTCCACTTGAGGCAACGCAGAGGAGCGAGAAACGGGACAACCGATGGACGCCATGGATATGGCCATGGAGACGGTGGCGATTTGCCACCGAGATGCCCCACCAAAGAATTCCCAACGAAAGAAGGGGGTGTTGCGGTACTCACTACAAAAAAATTTATATATATATAAAATTATACTAATTATATATATATAAAAATAAACTAAAATGTTAAATTTAGAAGCTAATTCAAGTTGGAATTTTTCTAGAAAGTAAACCGGCTTTCTTTTATATTTTTTTCCATTCAGTTTATTTATAACTTTAATCTATTATCTACTCTCGATTTTTTCTCTCCCTGTAGACCAAGTCGAAAAGGGGCGTGGATGCGCCCCCATTTTAGCAAGTACCGTCGTCGTTGTCCCAGAAGTTGTCGTTGTCGTTGTCGTCATCGTTGCCATCGTCAACGTTGTCGGTGGCACTTCACTTTTCTATATTAGCGCCGCGTAAGTGCAGCAGGGGCGTGGCAATTGCATTAGTGAGGAGGGGTCCTGGGGCCCAGTGCTGGGACAAGGGGATAATGGGGCGTTCGAGGACATTAGTATCGCCGTAGATAAAGTGGTTGGAAGTGAAAAATTATGCGAAGCTATAACGTTAACAGGCCGGACAATGGCGAAATGGAAATACCCTATAAAGGCAGGTGATGGGTCTTATTTAGTTTTTCAGTACAGTAGTAATCATTTTTAATTTTTACAGTTAATGATTTACAGAGAGTGTGTTGATGTGCGTAGAATGACTTAATTTAAAGTTGGCTTGATGGAGAAAATGTGCTTAATTATTTATAAAACAAAAAAGGGTAGCTGCTCTACCTTCTTTTTTAATTTTCACAATTTTAATAATGTAACAAAAAATCGAAAAAAGTTTTAATAAATGTTTTCTTAAT
>JAEIIL010024301.1:0-43320 GCA_018905715.1 Drosophila lini | reverse complement strand
GCAAGTCAAACAAATCAATAATATTTATTTCATTTAAACTGGCTAAAACCTATTAAGAGTCCATCAAGTGCCCAAAGAGTAATCGCTGCAATTACTGTCTCCAGTAGAGGGTGGGGTCCTAAGACCCATCTCATCTTCCAGCTAAATTGAAAGGAGCTTTGTCGCTCCCCACCGCACCACCACCTCGGGCCGATGGAAGAGGGAACTGGATGCGTTGCTGGGATATTGATTCGCTTTTGATTCGACCGCAAGTAATTCGGCGACGCTGGCCGATGATGTGTCCGTCGGCAGGGTCCAGTCGATTTGCTAATGGCAAACTCAAGACTGCAAGATGAGACAAATAAGTGCTCCTTAAGTCGGCTAATAATGGAACCCGAAGCGATTACACTGCAAAAGGTTAATTGGTTTGTAAGCGCGGCGGAAAAGAAGGCGAGGCAAGTGTGCGCAAAATACTGGCCGTAAGTCCAGGCAGCTGACTCAACCTAATTGGCGCACGCGGCGCATACTTAATGCGCTTAGATGCGGGCCAAGCTCTCCGCTTTCGCCACTGCCGTTGCCGTTGCCATTTCTATTGCCACTGCCATTGCGCTGCAGGAGCTGCTCTGGCGTTTGTAATTAAATCCCGACCAAGGCAGGCCAGCCGGCCCAGGCGCTCAACTGCAACGTTACAGAATTGAGCCGTTCAAAGGGCAAATCAGGTTTAATTTTAATGCGCTTGCTAAGTAAATTGAGTGAACCCAATATATCGCATAAGCTTATCTTATTTTGGACGTGCTGGAATTGAAAATAAATGGCTTTGATGTGGCGAAATGGTCGTTATGATGTGAGGAAATTTTATCAATGGATGCAAATAAATAAAGAGTAATCTAAAATTATGGAAAATAAGTGTCTAAAACTATGAACTAAAAGTAAGGTGCAGCAAATTAATGTTCTTTAACATTCCTGTATATATTCGATTTCCGTTTTATTGACAATTGGAATCTTTGGCGGAGGGCGGGACCCATGGAACTTATTGACTATCAATTACGATACCAAAGAAGCCACTTTCCCCTCGATAATTAATGTCATAAACAGCATTCTTCCATCGAATAATGAGGCAAATAACCGGGACTCAGGTTCAAAGCGCCTCGTTTCCTTTATTTTTGCGTTTTGTTTCCGTTTTGCGCGTTGTCAATTATTGTTGCATACTTTGTGGCGAACAATGCAAAGTGGTTAATGACGGCGACAGCGGCGATGGCGTTGGTTAGTGGCCTTTTACGTCGGTCTTTGGGGGTGTTAGAGGCTAACAAGAAAATCCCTCTATGCCAACACGCGCACACCGTAATTAAGAGGCACTCCACTCCGTTCCGGGCACCGGGGGAGCACGATGGCTTCGGGCCAATGGGAAAACAATGGATGAACACACGCCGACCACCCACCCTTTCTGTTTCCTTTCCCGGGCCTGGCCCGGAGCTGACCCAATTAGTCGCGAAGCATCTCCATCCTGCCACCGAATCTTCGATGTGCCACGGCACAGTATCTTTCTAGTTGCCAGGCTCCGAGTTGGCACGTTAATTAAATTATCACGTGTCAATTAATGCTGCCCGGCCCAGCGACACACAGGCGGAAAAACGCAAAGGGTGAACCATTCACTTTGACGTCCAACGGAAGCGCTGTGGAACACGGTGCGTATGAGCAATGCCTGTCAACTATCAGCTGTCGCAATTTCTCACAGCTCCTGGCGCCACGTTTTTCGTTTTCACCACAAAGCAACCAAAAAGCGGGCCATAAAAACTGTCTCTCAAAAATCCGTTTGATGATTCTCGTCAAAGTTTTTCAGCGATTTCATATTCGGCTTTCCGCGGGAGTGCTAAAGTTCGATAACAACGCCTGGATTTGGTGGATTTTGAGCCGAGCCTAGGAATGTCAAATGATTGAAGTTCATAAAATTTTTTTAAAATAATTTTGTAGACACTGAAACCTTTCTTTTCTGGTAAAATATGTTTATAAAAGTATTTATTTTAATCTTAAGCGTAGGTATCCCAAATTCGGTGTTTCCCAATTAAACTATTTTGATGGGGGAAATGCCACACCCGTTTCCATTTCACGATCTCTCCCCCGCTCCATTCGCTTAACGGTTAAAGTTTTTCAATTAAACGATTAAAATTCCAGCGCTTTTCGCGCGTTTAATTAAACTCAGCCCGCGGCCAGCAAATCAGAGTCTAGCATTTGTTTGGATTTATGCTCAATTTGATTGTGGAAATGCCTCTGGGCCGAATGCTGAATACCGAATCCTGAATGCTGAATGCTGAGCAATTAGCGGTGGGTGTGCGACCACTTGATAATGATTTCCTTGTAATTTTTATGTAAAACAGCAAAATGTACAATACAAAATAGGGAAAGCTTGTGAAAATGGAAAGTGAATGTTTATCATGTTTATTACAATTTCCTTTTTGTGTTGTTAGACCAGAAATTGGGAAAATGTAATAGCTTAAAGGATAAATTGAGGAAAGACTTGAGTATGATTTAAAAGAAATGATCATGTGAAAGGTTCTTAAATATATCTATTTTATTTAAATATACTACGAAATATAATATAAGTAAAAAGGTACAAAGCAAAACAGTATTGTTTTTATGGCATCATTAAACTTTTAAACTCTCACATTAAATAAACACAGCCAATAAATAGAATTTATGCCCTGGCATCCGTTTCGACCCATCGATTTGGCATATTATTCCGGGAAATCCTATTTATTTAATATGCAGAAAATAAACAAAATGGCAAAAATAGGCTGTGCCAAAACATATTTCACACCTAACAAGCTTACAAGCTACTATTATTGCCGTTGCAGGCTGGCTGCTTAAATGGGATAGCCGCAAAACCGCAAAATTTGTGTTACATTTGCAGGTTGCCATGTCAGCGAATTGCTATCCCTTTTTTCTGTCTTTTTTTTTGGCAACATTTTCAGTGAAAGTCGTGTGTGGCGGTTGGATTTTTTCCTGTTTAATGGCATACTTCTGGGCGCGGCGCCAACCACCTGTACAGGAGCGGCGGCCAAGAGGCAATCGGGCGGCGGGGCGGTGCAATGGGTCTCAGGTGCGAAGTATCAACGGCGGTGTTATTGTCGCCATTGCAGTTGTCCATAATGGTTTCGGCCATAAGCTCAGACAGCAGCAGTCTGGTTCCCCGCAGGACAATTGTCCTGGCCTGCCAGCGGCGAAAACATTAACAGGCATTTTTATCGCCTCATCCCCTCCGAACAGAGGGTGCGGATTGCGTCTGCAATGCTATTTGAATGCCTTTCTGAGGACAACCGCCACTGCCATTAAAATTCTGATTTCGTTCAGTATGGTTCCAATCAGGCAAGAACCCTTTTAATAAGCTTGGAACGATGCGTTTATCTTTATAAAACTTTTTTGTGATTGGCTAGAGGAATTCTGTAATATATTTTAGATTCAACTTGGGTTGAATTTCTTCTATTATTATTTTCATAAGTGATCATTTCTAACTTCTTACACAATCGAATTTTAGTATAAAATATATCCTTTATGAATAATAATATACGATGATATCTTAAACGATTTATGAATTTTAGCTTATTTATTTTTAAACTCATTTTTCCAACCAAGAACCCCAGCATTGATATTCAAGGGATTCCCATTTATTTATGTTAAAGAATCCTGCCGGCAGATAGCCCCTAGCATTTATGATGTCCTCCATTTGCATTGTTTGTGTGCGTGCGTGTGTCCTATTTCCTTTGGCTGGGCGTGTAATTATGTGCAATATAAATGCTTAGTGGGGAAAATTATGATGCAATAACTTTTCACCCCACGGAGGAGCAGCCAGCCACTTACATACATTGAAAATGCCAATCGAATGCCATCAAACACAAGCACACAGAAGCACACACACAACAGCAACACAGCGCAAAAATATACACAAGAGTGTGGTGTGTGAGTATCCTTTGATCCCTTAAGCAACCAATGCGTATACTCAATTTTTACGGCTTGTCATTTGCTTGCTCCTTTTATTCTGGTCTCCTCTTATTTTCTTCTTATTTTTTTTGAAGCCCCCACTCGACTCCGTCTGAAGCAGGAAATATGAAAAAACGTCGCAGTGGGTCAAGGGGGTGCGCCGACGGAGAAGGACTTCTCGTTTTGCGGAATTTTCGGGCCTGCAATCTCAACATTTGTTTCACCCACTTAGACGAAATTACGTAGCCCGGGTTGCCTCTCAGTCATCTGGCCCCCCTTCGGCCCCACCCTCACAATTTTTCTCTTCATTCTCAGGTTTTCTTATGTTCCTGTCTCTCCCCCTCCAGTCACTTTTCTCTCTGTTCGGCTGAGCCCTTGTATTGCCTGGATTTTGTGCCTTTCATTTGCGGCTTGGGGATTGTGTGTTTTATGCTAACCATAAGATTTTCGTTGCATTTACTTGACAAACAGGTGGAATCAAGGAGGTTTTACTTGGAGAACCATATAAGCCGGCCTTTAGTGAAATAAATTTTGTGCAGCACTTGTACACTTTTTGTTTTGTAACAAACTGGGTTTTTTCTTAGGTTTGGGAACTAATTTAAAAGGGGATTTTTTTATTTTAAATCATTTTAAACTTGAATGAGTAAATCTTATTTAAAATGTATTAAATGTGTAATTTAATATCAGAAAATATTGTTTTATATTTATTATTATTTAAAGAAAAGGCTAAATAAAGTTTTATATATTTTTTTTAGTACATGAATCTTGAAACCTTATTTTTTAAGTGCCTAAAAAATTAATATTTTCATCTAGACTGCAAAACTTTAGCTGCTTTTGAGACCCATTTCAATCACTCTATATCCTCAAGGAATTACTCACTTTCTGCTAATGGAAAACTGGGCATCAAAGCAATTTCACACATAAGGGGGAAAAAAATCAGAATTCAATAAGTGTGCGAGGAAAGTATGAAAAATATTCTAAATTCCGTTTGGCTGCATTGTGGGGCTATTTTCCCAGTTGGGTCAAAATTTAATAAACAAAAACCGAAAATGCCCTCAGAGCAGGTTTTCCACACACACACTCACACACTAATCGATTTATCCTTGGAGAGGCTGTGTGGCATCATTCAATTTCTCGAGTTGGATGGAAAAATTGAATCCAACTGCATAAACATTTGTTTCCCTCGAGTGAAATTGGAGGAAATATAGGGAGAACTGGTCGACAGGCGTCTAATCAAATGGAAGGCACTGGGGGGCAGATGGTTATTTTCTAAGCCGTTGAGCTCTCAAGTGGCCTAGTCCTTCTCCTCCTCCTTACCTCACCCAATGAACTTTGGCCAATTGACTTTTGTTCTCTCCGCCGGGCAACTTAATATTCATGATTTATTTGCCATTCTTATTTGAGAAGGACATCAAGTGGGGGCAGGAGCAGGACCCTGGCGGCTTCGTTCGCTTTTAATTTCCTTTTCGGCTGTGTAATAATAATTTAAATACATTTAATGCTATGTACTCAACCTGCCTCGGTCCCAGGGTTTTCCTTGCCCTCATAAAATAATTTGTGATTAATCATTTCTGTGGCCGGGACAGGCGGTTGAGTGCTGCTCTTTTTGCCTTCCCTTCCATTTTTTCCAGCATAATTTTGGTTTTCTCCCGTATTCTTAATGCATTTTAAATCGCGAGCATTGACCAATTGTCAACTGGCGAATTAATGAATGTCTCTGTGATTTATGAATATTCTCTGATGGCCTTTAAGACACTTTCTTCGGGCGGCTCTTCCTGGTTTGTCCTGTTTGCTATTCATTATGACTTGTCCACCTCATTAATCAAGTGTGGAAAAACAATTTTATGAATTTTGAAATGTTGCATGCACAATAATCTTTTGTTTTTCTTATGAGGGATTTTAATGTGAATAAATATTCAGCATAATTGAGTGGCGAATCTTATTATTATCTACTTTATTTGTAAAGGAATTTTTGAAATATATCACAATTAAAATTATTTATACGAGAATTTTCTTTTATTAGCTTAAATTTAGTTATTTATGTAAAATTTATTTCATCTTTGGCATATTCAATCTCTACTGCTTAAACTATTTTACAGATTTTAGCTTTTTAGAGCAATTATTTGCAGGTTTTTACATTTCCCAAATCACTTTGTACTTTGCCTCGTTCAAAATATTTCCCGAGAAACACTCAAGAATTTCCGCACAAAGCCCTAAAATTATAATTGCCTCCTTTTTGCGTAGTCAAACCTCAAGTAAATAAAAGCTAACAAAATAGCTGGCATTTTTTGCGGGGCCTCTTTAAAATACTAAAGCAACCAGCAAAATATCCCGAATGCCGCAATCCGAAATACGCAATAAAACTAAATGAGCGTGTATTTATATATGTATGTACGGCCAGAAAGAGCATACTCTGGTATTCTTGCAAATCCTGAGCAAATAAACCAAGGATGCCAACAAAGCAAATATTAACAATGCCAATAAAAGGAGGCGGTGGGAGGGACGGAGCGAGGAAGTAATCCTCGAAATAAGTAATCATTATGACCATCAGTAAACAATGTACAGCCAGCCTCAGAGAGCTATGTAAAAAATGCAATGGGACTATCAAAATAACAATAACCCCAAGGACAACTCGGCTGAGATATGGTCATGACAACCCCTACTCCTTCAGCTCTAGGGTCTGTGTATTAGTCCGGAAAACTACTACTGTTCTGGACATGAAAGTGCGTGACCAGAGGATATTTCGGTGCGCCACTAAAGATGGCATCGTGATGGGATTGCGGTAGACTCCGACTTTCAAGGTAAATACATATTTATTGTCCTAAGGGGCTTAATGGTATCTAAGAAATTCTAAAAATGAGGCTGAGAGGTAAGAATGCAACAGGAAAGCCCCTCTTCATGTGGCTAAAGTATTTAAAAGGCTTAAATTAAATTTGTAAATCAGATAAGCTACTTAAAGTGCTTTTGATATATATCTTAAATTATATTCTTAACAATAATCTACTTGTAACTTACTAATACCCTGCTCTTCGATATCTAATTTTATCAAATTCACCTTGTGTCCCTTCACTAATCCTATGCATGCTCATCTCCTGGCAAACAAACAATTCCGGGCTTGCCCACAAAACAAGGATAATCACCGACAGATTTAATGGCATTTTTATGTTGGACTAAAGGATTTTTAATTGCTGATGTGGTCGTGTGGGTGTGTGGAAGACAGGTGAATCACAAATTAGACGAGAATTAACACCAGCTCCCGGCGGCGGCGGCGGCAACGAGTGACAAGTTGGAAAATTGATGATGGCTCTGGGCATTCATACGAGGCCGAGTTAATTACTTTTGTGTCCTTAAGTCCGTTGCCTTTGATTTAATTCATGATTGTCCTCGGTCCTCGGTCCTTGGTCCTTCGTCCTGCTCAGGTGAAAGGCGATTTTCTCAGGGATTTAGAATTTCGTGTGTGAGCGAGGTTAATTCTATGCATTCTTCAGAGGCGCCATCGCTGCAGATGTAATTAGGGCCGACATTTGGCTTCGTTTTGTGGGCCGGCAGACATACATACATAAATCATAGTTGTGGTTGATCCTCAAACATCTGCATAATTACACTTTCGGTTCGTGTTTGCTGCAATGCCATTTGCGTATGAGTCTGAGTACGAGTACCAGTTCTGTTTTCCTCACCATTTTATTAAACAGAATTCTGGCTTGCCAACACGCCACATTCGTATATGCATGCCGCAGCCAGTTTTCGAGTTTTTCGCTATTCCGCTTCTCCGCTTTCCCCGGCTGCGGCAGCTGCAGACAGCCAACTATTAAAGGCCACTTCAAAACGAAACCGCCGGCGGTCTGTCTGACTATCCGATGTGGCTTCCCCCTCTCCCTTTCTCTCTGCGACTTCGTCCTTCCAATCCTGCGGAGTGCTTAAAATTTCAGATACGTGCGCGATCTACGTGTGGGCCACACCTGCCCCAGAGACAATGGCCAACGAGAATCTAGCGGAGACAGAGAGACGGGGTGAGGCGGAGAAGAAACACGCGGAGAATCCAATGTAATTTAATGTTTCATTTCTACACATTTGGCCGCCTTGGCGTATACGTTATATCGCTCGACACACGTTGCCCGGCGCACGCGATGCCAACGTGACGCGTTCGCATAACCGGGTAACGAGTTTTATATTCTGATAAATAGAGCTGGCAGCGTGATCAGGAGAGTATATCTTTAACCCAGATATTTTAATTGTGCTTATATAACTTTCTTATGAGTTATTTGTAAATATTTTAAAAATTAAACCCGTAATAATGTTTTTTTTTTCAATTTTTAAGATAATGATTTTCGATTACGAATACTTTTCATTATAAAGTTTTAGGAAATATTTAAGGATTATATTTTCCACAAAGGCCGGAGGATTAAAACTACATAGCTTTAACTATTTTATAAACAAAATATTAAATTTGTTTGCACAGAATTCAAAGTCCTTTTAATAAGAAATAAATATAATAATTAAAACTGTGATAAAGATTGACCTAAAAAAGTTCTAAAAATATGTATATCAGAGATAAATCTCTAAAGAGTAAATCCCAGATTTATTTTCCAACTTTCCACGCCAACTGTAATCACGCCTTCAGCACTGATCCGGACTCCGAGTTGTGGCCAAGTTAGGTTAGAGGTTAGAGGTTCGAGGCCAGAGGCCAAGTTAAAGTTTTGTCCTCGTCGCCTTCATCAAGTGTTCCTACACGCCCAGCGCAATTACGGTAATTAGTGTTACGTTTCCAGTGCTTTTAGCCCTGTTGCTCCATTGTTGCCACATACAGGCCAGCTGCCTTTGGCTGGATATTTTTTATGTAAGGATTTTGTTGCGGCTCACATGCAAAGCCACTTTCATGTTTGCCATGGCGAGCAAATCAAACCTCGCAAAGCCAAAAATGCCAACGCAATCAGAAATTTCGCTTTATTTTATTTCATTTCATTTGATATTATTTCAGTCATTTTTCGTGTCGTCGCGTGTTTCCCAATACATATCTGTTGCTGTTGCTGTTGCTGATGTTGATTCAAGTCGCGACATCAACATCAAATCAGAGTCAAAATGCAAAACAGCAAACAAGGGTTGTGCTCCCTCGTTGTGTATGTACGTTGGTGTATTGTTTAAATTTGCAAAAATCAAATACTTCAGCTCCGAATTGGAATATTTAATTAGTTGATTTATTGGCGGATTGCATGTGTTTGTTGTTTTGGCCCGGCCTTGTTTTTCCCTCGTGGCGAAATCGTTATTCGCGTTTTCCCAAGAATTTCTTTGATTGCTGCCTGCGACTGGGAAAGAATTCAAATGTACAACGTTGGGGCTTTGGCTTTAATAAGCTAGATTGGAACTCACACCCCCCGCCTCGCCTTGTGCATGACTGCAGCATTTTATTTAAATTCGTTAATTAACTTTTTAAGCGAATGTAATTGCAACCGATTATTTTGCAACATTTAAAAACCCTCCGAGAAGCGGTCTTTTTCCGGCTCGTATCCGGGCGGGATAATACGAATACATATCCACAAGGACCCTGGGACCAGATGTGGTTAAGTTGTTGCAGCTGCACACAGAGAGAGATCTAGTCAGTTGTAATCGCAGTTGTTGGCTTTGTTGTCGCTGTTTATGCATATTTAACACCCTTGAGCTATTATTGCGCGATTAAGTGGAAGAATTTAGCCGAGCTACGCATTGTCATTGCCGCTGGAGTTGTTGGGGGTCGCAGCACACCAAAGTATGCTATATAAAATTATTACAGTGGGCGAAAAAGAATTTAATTGAAGAAGAAATGGAATCGAAGGGGGATTTGGGACTGTAGTATAAGTACGAAGAGGTAAACAAGAAAAAACTGTTTTGTATTCTCAATGGATCAAGTGTGACCTTGACTCTATAATAGACTAATCTATCAGAAAATGTCACATATATATGTGATATTTTTTAACTTTAATAAATCCAAGCTACACTAAAATATCATATAAATTAATTAGTAACTTAAATATATCGATATATTCCATTACTGATAATACAAGATTTTTTAAAACACCCAAAGTGGTCTCTTTCCTAGAAAAAAACAAATTAAACATTTCAAAATTTAAGAATGTCAACTTTAATTTTTTTCCAACATTTAATTTAATTCATTTTCAGTTTATCTTTTTAGAAGACATGGCTTACACCTTTCACCGCGACTGACCAGCACACAAACATCTCCTCTTCAGCCGAGCTAATCCAAGGTATTAATAGCTATAGAAAAATCTATGTTTATCAAAGACTTCGATCCTTTTTCAGCTCTGGAAGGCACTGGAAATCCGGGAACCCTCTTATGTCTAGTGCCAGGTGAAGACCGTGTGTGCGATCAGCAGGTAGGCCGAGACGATCAATAGACTGATGATCATCATGGGGAAGCCGTACCGGGAGAACTGCAGGAAGGTGATATGGTAGCCATATTGCCTGGCCACGGCTGCCCCGACTATGTTGGCAGTGGAACCGAAAAGGGTTCCGTTGGCCCCGAAGCAGGCTCCGAAGGACAATGCCCAGACAAGCGGTGATAGCGGGACACTGATCTTCTCGTTATGCACCACTCTGAGGATCAGCTTGAGCATCATTGTGGTCACCGGCACATTACCCACAATGGCTGCCAGGATGCCCGATATCCAGAGGATCAGGAGAATGGCCACCATCGTCTGATACTTCTTATCCGCGCTGCCAATCAATGCTACCGTCTGTTCGCTCAGCCAGTGGATTAAGCCCAGCCGATCCACGACCTCAACGAGCACGAATAGGGCGGCTAGAAAGATCAGGGCCGCCCACTCGACGTGAAAAAGCGCCGCCGTGACGTTGTCCAGCCTGGCCAGGATGATCAGTAGGAAGGCACCCAGGATGGAGACCCAGCCGAGCGAACCGCCCGACATGAAGGGCAGAGGGTGCATCAGGAAGCCGACCACTGTCACGGTCATCGCAATCAGGCACTTCACCAGCAGCGGTTTGTCTTGGATGCCAAAGTGGGTTTGCAGGTACGCAAGCGTCTCAAAGTAATTTCCCGCTGGCTTGATGCACGGCTTCGCCGGATGTCTTTCCTGTATCAAAGTCGCTCGTGCCGCCACCTCATTGGTTAGCCGGCGCCGCGTCGATTCCCGCTGGGTCGAAGCCCTAATCTGCTCATTACTCAGCACAAACATCTTCTTCCGCATGGTCAGATAGACGACGAGAGTGGCCATCAACAACGAGACCACCACGCCGGGCAACATGTGTAATACGAAGACAGGGAAGTTTATGCCGGCCTTCACAACCTCCTTGTTGGTGGATATAATCACGTTTGGCGGATCACCGACCGGGGTCAAAGCTCCACCAAAATTTGAGTACATGACCACCACGAGCAAGACCAGCGGCGTCTGAACTTTGACCGCCTCGCACAGTCGGATCGCAATGGGAGCCATCAGGAGCAGCATCGTCACATTGTCGAGGACACTGGACATCACGGCCGACATTAAGCCCAGGAAAAAGACTAGTGGCCACGCATAGCCCTTCGAGATGCGGTAGGAGAGGATGGCCAGCCAGTCGAAGAGCCCGGTCTCTGAAGTTATGCCCACAATTATCATCATGCCGATCAGCAGCATCAGGGTCTCGATGTCCACCCACGAGATGATCGTTCCCAGAGTGGGCCGGTTTCCTAAAACCGTTAACATCGCAATGCCGGTGTTTGCCATCAGAATGGCGGCGAACGTGTGATCCGTTAGCTCGAAGAAGATTAGGATGTAGAAGCCCACGAGCAAGAGTCCGGCAAAGATAAGTATGATGTTGGGCCGAATGGGACTGGTGTAGATGGTCATGGCCAGGGAAACCGGGTTATCGCACTTGCCCTCCAACAATATCACCGCCTCGAGTCCACTCGGCTTTCTGCTGTCGATCCGAAAGAGCTTGGCGGTCTCGTCATAGCCGTCCGGCTCCTTTAGCAGATACACATTCCACATGGCCGTGCGGTGGATAGTCTGGTTTAAGCCCAAGTCCCGCCACTCCACACGCACACCAACCATAGACACGTCCTCAGCATTCTGCAGCTCCGCATAAATAGGTCCTTGCAGAACAATCCTGACGGCCTCGTTTGGCGGCTCCAGGTGCAGGTCCAGGATCTCATTGGGCAACACTGTCACCAAAGAGATTTCGGGCTCCTTGGGGGGCCAAGCGATCAGGACGACTGCGAAGAATGCCCATATCAGCAGCAAGACGATCATCTTTAAGAGGTTAAGAGCGAATCTCCACCTCGGAACTGGTCTTAAGTCCGCATCAGACTCAATAATTTCGATTTCTCCTGCTCTGTATATGCCACCAATCCTTAATCTTCCGGCAAAACTGCACAATGGCCATGACAGCGAAATTTGGGGTATTAAATTTAGATTTGTGGTTGCAAAAAATTCACTCAAAATATTCATTTGAAGTCTATGTCGTGCTCGAATGGAACTGTATAAATAAACACAAGTGTATTATTTGTGTACATACAAATATATTGACATTTGCATCTTTTAAAACACAACATGTGGCTAATAAATTTAAAATATTTTTTATATACTCAAGAAATTTTATTTTAAACTAATATAAATTAAAAAATAAATAAATTAATTATATTTATGAGCCAAAATCAACTTTTAATTTAAATGTTTCCTTCAAGTTACCTTAAAGTTTCCAAATATTTATTAATTATGAATTTATGCTCAAGATTTTTGGTAGTTATTGTTGCTCAAAACGCCCACAGTGCTCTGTGTGCTTTGAACAGAAGTTAAGTGCCGCTTGAGCCTTTTTAAATATAGAGAATCCCCCTTTATATAAGGATGCACTGAATACACACTCCCATAACTGCTGCCATAATACGCACCATTGCCGAGCGTTGGTCCTCCCCCGTGTCCTTTCCCCGCCGCCCCAAAAGGACCATTGTCAACTGACAATGCCGCTGGCAGATGTGTTGATAGTTCCAAGGAGTGCCGGGCAAGGGGTAACCGGGAGGAGGATGAGGAGGAGTTGCTATGGGACTGGGGCTGCTGCCAGTTGAAGGCAAATATTAATAGCGCAAATTTTCTGCCGCACAACAAGGCTGAGAATATGTGTGCCAGGGCTAAAAGGGGGGACTCCCTGTGGTGGGAAGCTTTCACTTGTTTTACCATTTTAAATGCATGAAACGCATAAATTTCCCTGCCTCTCAGTGTATTTATTTCGCTGGGCTCCCGTTTGTTGCATACAAATCAAATTTATTTGCCATTTTGTTTACATTCGCTCTTACACACTATGCAGCTCTGGCAGCGGCCGTTCTGTTTGTGTTTTTAATTTGAGTGCAGCAAACATTTTCAATTGATTTGGTTTCTCGGTGTTTTGGTTTTTTTCTGGCCTTTTTTTTTTGGTTAGTATACATGCCACGCGAAGAGTACCAATATTTGCTTTATCTCTAGGGAGCGGAGGGAGTGAGAACTCTATTAAATTGATTCGTGTTTTAATGAAATCGGGATTGGAATCGGGGCTAGCGGGGTCTTGTTTTCTTAGCCATTAATTGAAAACTGCTGATTGAATAATGAATGCATGGACAGGCTCGGATTAATGTAAATAAACAATGTCAATTAAAACAACAAACGCATCGGTTGCAGGTTGTGTATCGATTGATTTCGTATTAGTTTCAAGGGTAGATAATTCACAAATAAAAGCTTGTTAGGGAGATGTTTTTTTTAATAGTTTGCAATCCCTCCCCTTTTAAATTTCTTCTATGCATTTTCATTAATTTTGAGCTGCAGAACATGCAAAATGGGCATAATAAGAACTAAACAGGCTGGCCATAATAGTTCTCTCAAAGTTTAATTAAAAAGACAAGCCGGAGCCAACATATGGAAATCAAATGCAAGTGCCACCAAAGAAATTATGGTGGATTTTATTAAAATTTCCATAAAGGCAGTGAATTCCACATGTTGTCAAAGACATATTTCTAGTAATTGTGAAAGGGGTCACTTTCAAAAAAAATTAAAATTTTGGATGACAACAAATTAGAATCAATACAGTGTTCTTTTGCTTAAAAAGAATTTACTTATATTGTAGTTGTTTTGTATATTAAAGCTAATAATTATTATATTTCAAATACTTCTTGTTTCAAGTGTAATAGTCTACTTCGCTTCATTTAATTTCTGTCTAGAGAAAGGCAGGCAATCAAATGGAAACACTGAGCCGCACCTTGACTTGACCGATGTATGTGGCGGTGGTCTGATTAAATTTCGGCTACCCAAAGCGATAATTATGACGCCTTAACACCCACTCGTTTCCCAAAACGTGCACACACTTCCTTATTAGAGTGGACCATAGAAACTTTGATTTTTAAAAGCTTTATAATATACAAACTAAAAGGTTTTGATCATTTTAACAGGTCGTATGAGTAATTTATACTTAGGTTTCATAGTGTTTAGTTAAACTTCAATTTAAGTATAATAGTAATATTAATAATAATAATAATATTATTATTACAATATACAAGTAATATTTAAAATTATGTACAAGTAAATTTTTATCAATTTTTCCATAACCCCCCCTAGATCAATATTCAAAAGGTTTAACTTCTAAAATTGCATTGCTCTCTGGTCCACTCTACTGGTCATTCTCAAAGGACCCTGGCTAAGCTGAGCTAAGCAATCCTAAGTACAGGGTGGGGTCCTTTGAAATATTGCACAATCAGCGCATTAAATAATTAAGTGCTTAATTAAATAGGGAGCTGGCAGCAGGTCGCAGCGATCCAGAGGTAAGCAAGTAATTTTTCCATTGTATTACACACTGTGGTCAGACTGTGCATACAAATTGTGGGTTTTGGTTGGGTCCTGCTTGAGTTTTGGATTCTGGTTTGGGTGGATGTGAGCGAAAGAGTTATTTGTCTTCATTTATCTATGCCCATCACGTGCCACGCCAAAATTCGTAATGAAAACTAAATGAGAGCGGAGACCGCAGAGCTTGACTTGGCCTGTTGCATGCTGGGCATAATTAACTATTCGATTACGAGAGCAATTGTTGCAATTAGTTGTTACCGAGTTGATTGGGTTATTATGAGCCAAGCGGATTAACTTTAATGAGTGTGGAGGGTATATTTTAAAAATTGTATATACTTTTATGGTGAAGAAATACAAGTGCGATGTTGAAAGTCTATTATATCATTTATATTAGAAATTTTTATAATTTTATTATTATTATTATTGTTTTTATATAAGTACCTAAAACAGACACAAATATATTTTAGAAATTAATTCCTGTCGAACATCCAAAAAATAAAATAAAATAAATGTTATTCATGCATTAGAAATATTTAAAAATCATATTAAGAAACTTGACCTTTAATAACAAAATGTATAATAAATATTACCCAACCTTTTACACTTTAAATTATATTTTTCTTAGAATTTCTTTACTGCTACATTAAAGCAACTTCCCTAAATCTGTTCAACTTGGAACAAACACAGTTAGTTAAAGAAAAAATTACAGATTCCTAATGAATCCATTAACAATCATTAGCCAAAGAACACTCCCATTGCGAATAACTTGGGCAAGCCTTTAGCACATTTACTTTAATTAGTGAGGAGCCGGCAACTCGCTCGCTCTTCCGCTCTTCTGCTCTTCCCCCTCAGTTTTCAGACCAGCAGACAACCTAAAACAAGGCTCGCCAGATACAGTTATGTATGTTGTGTAATTACACAAATGCATTTATGTTTCATACTAAACAAGATACAATGCGCAGACGTTTTGTATTTGTGTAGCCATTCAGACGCATACAAAAGCAACAAAGGAATACGGGGTGAGATAGAGAGGGGAAGCGGGTGTTTAGGAAAATAGAGTGAAAGAGACAGAGGGCCAAGAGTTGGGGATAAAAGTAAAAGTAGAAAAGTAAATGCATGCTGCACATGCAGAAAAATGGCAAACAAATATATGTGTATACCAGCATTTCAGCAGTTTAAGAGTCATTCAAGCAGGATAATGTTCTAAATGTGTGGAATAGGTAATACCCTGGAGATGTTTTTAAATTAAAATAAAAAAAGATAAGTTTATTTATATTAAATATGAAAATTTACTTTACATATACTCTCATCTCGTTCGATGAATATAAATAAATTTGATAAAGAAAAATTAAAGAAGACAGATTCATGTCTAGCCAGAAAACTCAATGGATTTATGTTACTTAGATCTAAATATCTACAAATTATTTACTATCTTCTAAATAATGTAATATACATAAATCTTATTTTATAAAAAGTATAACAAGTCTAGCAAAGAAATATAAGAAATAGTATAATTAGGTTTTGATCTGTCCTTTCTCTGAAAAATAATTAAGATGGAAGGATAGTTCCTTGGCCCGGATACTTAGTTTTAGCCTCGACTTCATATATTTTCCCAACTATCCTAGACCCGTATATCCCATTCAAGTCAAAGGAAAACAAGAGGTAGCCGGTGTACAAACATAATCAGTGGCATTTTCATTCGGCTGCATCAGCACAAAGCGAGCTCCAGCTCAGACTTAATTAAAATTTCATTGTGTGGCCCGCTTTGACTGTTCTTGTTATTTTTTGTTGTCTAAATCCCATTCAGATTTCACCCTTCGCTGGCTGGGCGCCATTGTTTTCGGCACAAATGCGTTTTAACTTGGCCCACAGCGCGCCCCAGTGACTATACGAGGCTATGTGCGTGCGATATTGTCGGCTGGCGACACACTTGAGACGGCGCTGACAAAAGTCAAGCTGTGTTAACCTTGTGCATTTGTGCATTCGGGGCTCAGACTTTCGCTCTCTCTAGATCCAATTGTCTCTCTTGTGCGGTAATTAGCAGCAGCAGCTGCGGGAAAGTGTGCTACAATTATTTGCATCGCCGCCACACGGAGAGGAAAGGAGTGGCACACTGCCTGTGGTAATTGCCGGCCCCCTTTTTGGGGCTTGCCCAAATGACTTGGGCCACTAATTTACAAAATTGCTCAAATAATTGGCCAACCTGATGTATTTAATTTTAAATTAAACGTCAAGCCACCACATAGCCGCCGTTTTCCAGCCACAAGCCAACTGCAATTGGCAGCAGCTTTGTGTGCCCTCCGTTTTTAGCGGAGTTTTTCTTGTCCTGGGAAGGGTCCTTTGAACATGTTGTGAAATTCCTAGGAAAATATTCTATCAAAAGGGGAAAATATGTATACTTTAATTTTTTTTATAAATAATTAGGTATCCTGCAGTACATATATATATTCTGCTATAATCAAACTAGCTTTGATAAAATATTTGTTGAGGAATCTGAGTAGTTCTTATTTTATTTATCGAAGAATTTTATATATATATTTTTAAGCCTTTGATATGGCATTAATACAAAAACATTTTTAATGAAAAAAAAAATACATTTTTCCCGCTAAATACCTAGTGGTGTTATCATCCTTAACAAACGATGAAGCCATTCTAAAGGGTGTTCTGGTTTTAATAGTACAATTTGTATGTAGAAAAATTGTTGTATTTCCGTTCAGTTTTTCCCAACTCGCTTTACTTTTTGTGGCTTACTTTTTGGTCTTCCCCATACTTTGCTTGCACATATAATTTGGCCAATTAAGCGACGTTTATGGGCAAAAAATTAACATGGCTGGCAGTTAAATTGCCTTTGGATTTAAAGGGAAGCCGCGTAAAAAGAGCACAAAGAGGATAGGCCATCATAAAATTAATAACAAATAATATAATGCAAATGGGAGAAAAACGGGCGAGGGCTGAGTGGAATTTTTATGCCTCCGACGACGACGTCATCGATATAGACATAAATTCCTGGAGCTTTTATGGCCAGTTGATTTGCTTGTTTTCCTCCAGCCTGAGGATCTGGGCTATATGCGTTAACGGCATTATAAGTAATCATTTATCATCGATTGCCGACATGTGTTTGGCCTCGAGTGGATCCGAGCCAATGTGCGTTAAGGATGAAGTGAGCCATCATGATGGAGCATATCGTGTTCACTTCCAATTAGGGTCATCGACTTGGATGTGCTTTTGATTTAAGTTCCGAAATTTTCTCATTAAAATTTCGTTCAACTCGGCACTCGGACATGGGACTTGGCACCAAACTTCTCTATGTCCGTGCTCAACTTTCTCGATTTGACAAACTACACGACTGCTGCCCACCGAGATCAATCAGATGAACATGATTGATTGACACATCATATCATTGCGCCACCACAACAAGAACTCCGCCTGACAACCGACAGGATGGGTGAGAATTTGAAAAGCGCATCGTGTGGACAAAGGCACTGCATAATCATCAACCAATTAGTCCTGCAAGGCAGATGAGGTTTTCCAGCATTTTCCAGGATTTTGCGAGCTGCTTGTGACTGTGCCATTGACACGAGAGTGCTGTCATTTCCATTGGACACTCGGTGGTCACACTCCAAAAAGAGCACATCATTTGCGAATCGCATTCGGGATGATTTAAGTGCTTATGGTTCACTGAACAGAATGCTAATTTAAGCTCGGAACTGCAAAAATATTTCACTAACAGACCGAAATGAATGTCCTGCTAAGAGCCATACACTTAAAGAAAAAATCAAAATAATAAACTTTGACTTATACATTTTATGTTATTTCTAGGCTTAAATTTGTATTATAATCATTTTGTTTTAGTGTTTAAATTTTGATAAAAATTCAATTCAATTCAATTCAAATTCAATAAATAATTGTACAATGAACCATTAGTTTAATTTAATTAAAAACTAAGTTTAATACTTTTCTTGTAGTGCAAATTCAAACATTTATTCTCCATATTTATTGCTCAACTTCTCGGCAGCCAACTTTTTCATCAGCAAATACTTGAAACATATTTTATCAGCTTGAAATGGATTTCGTTCGATTTTCTCTCGGAATTTTCCATATCGAGAAATTGAAATGGCCATTCCCCGTGCCATTTGGCTTTCGTCTTTTGCACTCTGAATTTCACACTAGACGACACGCACCTTTTGAACTCGTCGGCAAATAAAAGTTTGCCAGCATTCCGCAAAACTACTGACAAGAGAGAAATTTTTGAGTATTTTTCATGTTCGTCTCATTGTGGGCAAATTGAATTCTGTGGCCAACTTGGGTACGGCCTTTGTCTGAAGGCTTTTGTGGTCAAATTGATATGTCAGTGACCTGGACCCATATCAAAATGAAGTTCGACACGCGTCGCTGACCATGAGAAAAAATACAAAAAAAATTTGGCCTGCAACTGGGCTTTATAATGCTTCTGGGATTTATAACAATTTGCCAGGCTTAGCTTGGCTTAGCTTCGTTTTGACCAACTTAATTAGCAATTCATTTAGTTTCAGCTGCAACCCTTTTCTAATGTCCTTAATCTAAAAGCCCTACCGATTCCCGCTTTCTTGGCAAATCTCTGGCGTCCTTGAAGCCAAATGAAGGCGGCCCGAAAAGGAGAACAAAAAATTAACTTGTGGGGACTGGCTAAAAAGTTTAAATTGAAGTACTTGGGCGCAGTTCAAAAAGTTTTCCCCTCAAATTGCTCACCTCACTCTGTCCCCCCCGAAAGAAAAAATATTACAACAACAAAATCATCGTAAATGTCCACAAATGTTGGGTCCAATTTTCATTCGGCTTCTGCTGGTTGCTTTCAGTTTCATTTTCATTTCGCTTCGCAACAAAAAGCTTGTCAACTTTGTGCCAGTTCAAAGTGCAAAATAAAATGCACGAAATAGAACTTTGAGCTCACTCCTCGGCTCATTTGGAAGCCACTTCAGCTCTCAGATACATATCTGTAGTCTCATAGTGGCCTTAAGCACGTCTTTGTTTGCCCAACAATGTGTGAAAGTATCTGGCTAAAAATGTCCTCAGTTTTAAATACTTTTTGATAGCTGCAACTACAGCGAACAGTGTGTTAAATAATATTAAGACAACTTGGAGAAAGAGACTATTGAATGACAGAGAATATGTTAATCCAATTAAGGTAAAAATAAATATTCAAGGCAAGCCTTTAATTATTTAAGCCATTTCAACCTTCGGCAAACGTTGAAGTTAAGTCCAAACAAATCCAGTAAAACCTCAATTGGCTGTCATAACTTTTTAAAAAACAGTGGTTAACCTTGCCAAGTTGTGAAAGCAGGCTTCAGCCTTCGAAAGGTCAACCGTTTCATCATGCTGATTCCCTGCAGTATTTCTGTTTTCTCTCAATTAATTAAAAATGCATTTCAATTCCAGCACTGCCCTGGCCCTGACTGGAGCAAGTGGCAGCGGCGGGATTGTGGCAAGTAAACTGTGAAATTAAAGCGAATCCTTGACGGACGGACGCTGATGGCGTCGGGTTAACCCTTGAGCGTCCAGCCGGGGCGTTAACAAGCGGCAATTAATCAAGCTCCACAGGCAGCCAGTGTAGAAGATAATGGAATCGTTTGCTTTCTCCAAAGTCAGTCAAGTGAAAGTTGGTCAAAAACCGGGAAGAGCTCAGCTTAATTTGCGGCACAAAAGAAGTGCTCATTTACCTTCTTAGTTGTAAAATTTACTTTCATTTAAATTTAGTGCAAATTCAGCTTCAACACTAAACCTGCTCAAGGGATTTCCTCTATTTATACGGGCCCTAAACTCCCATATCCGTTGGCTATACCGTTCTGGCTGGGTAAACAAGCGACAATGCAACACGTCAACACGACTGCAGTTTGCGCCTCGGCACTAAACAAATTTTATTTGCTCACACACATCGAGATGCGAAACTTTTGCCATATCCCCGAGGTATGGGGCGGCTGTTGGGGTTTCGAGGGTAAAAACTGCATGTTTGCGATTTTCATCGTCTACAAGTTTATTCAGCATCACCATCAGCGTCCTCGGACCCCGCATTTGCTGCAGCTGGGGAATAAAAAAGAATCCTGCTCCAGATCTCAGTGGAGCATCGGGGGGGGGCGGAGGAAACCCGGCTCTGTCTGCCGGCATCCGGGCGTACTTAAGTCAAATAGTCAAACTGTCAAGCAGCATGTCGATATATGTTTTAGCGTCGACTTGGCTCTCTTACTTTAATGATTTTATCTGTCAGTCCTCAGCGCTGCTCAGTGCTCTGTCTGACGGGGCGTATGCGCAATTTTTGCACTCCGATTGAAATAAATCGAGGCTCCCGTGCCGCACAGCGCACATGTGCACTTTTGTTGAGTCCGGAGGAAGGAGGAAAGGCGGGGGCTTTCACATTTGCCTCGTTATTTATTTATTAAATTTTTGCAATATTTTCGCCGGCAAGCCAATTGACATTTCACATTTATTACCCACTTGTTTCCCTCCGTTTTATGGCCAAATAAAATTCGCATAAGCACCCCAGCCGCAACCCCGCCAACGTTTATGAATAGCAAAAATTATTCACTGGTTTGGCGGCTTTCTATACACGAATCAGCGGGAAATGTGGCACAGAATTTCCGTGTGCATTTGGAAAAAGAAAAGAAAAAGCTTTTGCATTTTGTTAGAGCTGGCTAATTGGGTAAAATCTATTTAATATTTGATATTGCCAAAGGGGACTTGTTTTAGCTTGATGTTAAATCATTAGGTGATGGGTTTTGGCTGCTAAATTTAAAGGAGAATTTTAAAAAATATTAAATCATTTTTTAAAATATAATAAAACGTATAATAGTTGGTTAAATAATGCTATACTTTATAAAAAAAAAAACAAGCTGTTACGGAGTATAAAAATGGGTTAAAATATTATTTAAAGCATTTAAATTAAATTGAACCCAATATAAAATATCTATTAAATCTGTGTATATCCTTTCCCTTATATATATTCTTAGCTGAGCTAATAAATTCCGCTTTAAAGTCACGTCCCAGAAAATTACTAAAACTGCACTGCTTAATGTAATCAATCTTTCCACCCTCGCTTTATTTTTATACGACACTAAATAAAAAAATGAAAAGAAAACAAACGGGAAAACAAAGCATTTTGTTGTGCGTCTCACGCGTTGCAAATAAAAACGCTGCCAATAAAATGCCACAGCCAGAAACGTGTGTATATGATTTTTATGCCGAAAGGAGTGGTAGGACGTTCCGCATACCCGGCTATATAGACATATGTATCCTCGTGTGTATCCGTATTATCTTGGCGATCACGTGCTGTGCAGTTTGCCGGGACTTACGTATGTAACATATGTATCTCTGTAGGCGAGTGTAAAAATGTCTAATCCGAAACAAAACCACGAGAGTGACAGCAACATTGTAACAATATAGCAGCAACAATATAGGAAGAGTGTAAGAAATAAGTTAAGAGGAACATGTGTATGTGCGAAGTCGTAAAGACAAAAGCACAGGGCCAAAACGGATTGAAAGGACAAGGGGCGGGGGGCGGAAAAAAAGAATCATTTTGCATTGCAAATCATAAAAATGGATTTATTTGTGCATTTCGTACGTGTTGTTTCCATATCGTTCAGGGCGTTGGCTGTAACCGGCAGATATGTTGAGTAAACAGGGTTTTTTATTACTTCAAAACTTGAAGGGGAATTTTAACTTAATTTTTACGCTTTCTTATCTTATTTATTTAGTTAAAAATGTTAATTCTTCTCACTCTCTAAGGGCTTTAGTTAAACATTTCTATTGGCATTTGCGACATTTCTGTGAAATAATTGCTTTCATATTTATATTTATCACCTTTACGTATTTGCCAAATAAATTATGCTGGCAATAATTTGCACAATTAAGCAATCAACATTCGAATAAACACACATTCGTATTTTTTGTTTAGGCAGAAAATGGTCAAATTATTTTATGTTACATTTTTCATTTATGCAATTTCAGCAATTTGAGTTGCAAATATTTTGCATTTCTATTTTTGTCCATTTAGTTGTCAGTAAAATGTACCAATATTCAGGTGAAAAGTGATTGTGCAACAATTTAGCAAAGCTTATGAGGGTGTACCCTTTCTATGGTGTACAGTTTTAATGTTGAATAATTTTCAAGTCACCCGGCAGAGTATTAAAAATGTCGCCTCTTTGTTTGACTTTATTTTAAATTAATCACAATTAAAATGCTTGATTTACATAACATGTATTGATTAAAATTATGCAATTTGCCGGAATATTTTACCTTTGACATCCATTCATATTGTTGCGTGTTCAAAAGCCCCGCAGTGCCAAACCGGTGTTGTATTTTAAGAGCGGGTAACAAAATAATTAAGCGGTCGCCAAATAAACAAATGTGAAAAACAAGTGATATTAATTTTGGTTAGCATAAGAATGAAACGACCGCCATTTCCCTTCACCTCGCCGTTATCCATTTAGCGCTGCTGCTGACAATATTTACCTTACATTACGTATGCGCCGCGTATGCAGTGCCACGGTCTGCAAATTGAAAACGTTAAGTGCGTCCCCCTCGGGGCTATATGTATGTGTATGTCTCCATAGAGGGGACATAATGACGCCAACAAATCAGCGACAAATGCATATATACTCTCCCCCTGAACGCAGCAATAACAAACATGGGTTGCCGCCACAATTTCGATTGTCGTCTATATTTACCCAAAGTCACCATTGTCGCCCTCGGTGCGCTGCAAATGTGTCCGGGAAAGTCAACTATTCTTATTACAAAATGGCTGTGTGGAATGGCATATTTGGTGTTGAGTTACAGAACATTTTAGTAATTGATTGGGACGGTTAATGATCTCCGATCTGAAATGGGAACACCATCAACATGAGAGCTATTGGATTTGCTCTTGCAAATGGCTGTTAATTCGAAAACACGACGGCATTCTCCGGCAGCCCGAATCGTTTGCTTGTCTGATTGAGTCGGAACTCCTGGCAGCAGGACACAAACACAGGCATGTCCTTGCGCATGAAGGAATTAACGAAAATTCCAGTCGCTGCTTTGTTACACTGGGGAAAATCGAGCAATATAGGTGATTCATGATCACTTATATAATTTGGATGTATTCCTTAAACGTATACAAGTAAGTTATGGTTTTTGGAAAGCTTTCTTTTAAATTGATTTTATGTTTTTATTTTTTCCAGTGCCCGGACAGTGTTGTGTTAGGAAAACAACAGCAACGGCCACCGCACATCGGCAGCTATCTGCATTTTGCCCGGGATGCATATACGCCGAAAGACTGGGAACAAGTGGATGCCCACATTTTCGCAATCGTAACCAATTTTTGTGGCTGAGTTTTCATGAGAAGTTGGTCGGTGGTGGTGGCTCCGGCCTGGCATGGCATGGCATGGCATGCTCTCTGCTCATTGATCGCACACTGCACAAAAGTTTAGAAATAATTAGTAAACTTTTAATTGGAAACTAGTACGCAATGGCGAATCGATGCTCTGCCGCAACTCTGCTCGCCCTCGCCATTGCGAGTGGCGGCGGTCGATTTTGGATGTTGGCGTTGATTTTTAAGAGCTTTTCACTTCAAGAATTTTTCGGTGCTCTTTTGATGTTGTTTCCTTACCCCTCAGCCACCCCCGGGCTCTAGTGTCTCTGCTTTTTCGCTGCTCGGTTTTCCTCTGTTTATTGCGTTGCATTTTTATTCCCATGAAATTTGTGGCTCTGCACAAATTTTTCAAGTCTTTGTGGCTTACAAGGATTTTCATACGAAATATGCACTTCGTGCCTTGTTGGGTTAGCAGCACTAAAAGTTTTTATATGCCACACTTTAAAGAAGGTATGGCGGCGGTACGTATGCTTGTAAATTAGCCAGGCTTCCATTTGCCATACTGTGCGTATACGTAATTTCAGTGAAAGCCTGGGATTTTGTTGGTCCGGTGTGCAAGTGCAAGTGCGGGTCCAAAGACCGCAATAAATATTCGCCTTTAGTGTTTTCATATTTATAATTAATGGTTTTACTGCAGGCAGGAATTGTGTGGTGTTGTGATAGCAGCAATTATATTCGCTTAAAAAGAGATAGGTTAAATTTAGTTTAATTTATCACCCAATCTATCTGCTTCCTACTTTGATATTAATTTTGGTTATTTATCTGTTTAAAAAAACCTTACTTAAACCGAGGAAATATAGTTCCTTAAACAAACTCGAGTAATTTGAGTGCCATCAGCAATTTGATATCAATTCATTATCTTCTGCAACACGGCAAATGGCAATCTGCACAAACTGCACTTTAAATCTTAAACTTAATTTAATTTCCAATGCTATGCAGTGAGTGCAGGGATGAACATCAGACTAGAAAAATAAGGAAAAACGGGCAATGCACCTGCGAGGCTGCCACTCCACACCACGACTTAGACTCAGTTGGCGACAGTGGGGGGTTAAGAGCCACGGCGGGACTGAAATCCAGGGAGAGGGGTTAAAAGCGACGAAGGGATCCACGTAGGAGGTTAAAAATGAGGGAGACCTAGCCCAGACGGGTTTCTGCATATTAGCAGCAAAGGCAACAACAACAGTGGGAGCAGCGGGAGGCAAGCTTCAATGCGATGTGCAACACTTGCTAGCAGGAATTTGCATATAGAATGGTAGCAAGGATTATGGGTTTTGAACCCAACGATCGACCAAGAGTATGACGTGCTAAAAAAAATAAGTTATTAGTAAATAATATTGCTATTTTATACAAAATATTATTAATAAAAACAATGAGATATTTTAAAACTTTTTAAAAGTTTATTTCAAGTTTAAGTGTCTGTTTTTCTTTTAGTTTCCAAATTCCAAAAATCATTATTAATTTAATTATTATTTTTAGTAAAATTATAATGAATATAAAGGAGATTAGACGATGTTAAGTATATAATCAGTGCAGCGCAGTTTCATAATTTAAACTGTAAAGAAATATCTTTTCGTTAAAGTGTATATGTTTTTTTTAGTTTGACGATACTGAAAAATATTTGTCTTCACTATTCCAAAACAGAATTTCTATTTATTACAAAAATGTCCTTATGGTATGTGACTCTCTTTATGGTCATCCTTTGCCGGTTTGATTTATATAAAGGCAGATTCTTTTTACATTTTTTGAGTATATTTAAATATTAAATGTTAAAAATGTAATATTAAATATTTCATAAAACTCGTCACAGATATACCCAACTCCCTTAGAGGGGCATTCGCATTATGCTGGCAGCATTCACAACGCATTAGCGTGAATGTTCATAACCGTTGTCTGGCCCCGATGTCTGTGAGGAATGGCTATAAGGGCCCTGCGATGGCTGCAGGCAGCGGGGGGTGGCGGTTGGCGTTAGGGGTTCAACTGGCAGCCCGGCTCTAATGCATACACCTCAAGGCTTAATTCACAGAGTGGCGGCGTTAACGTTTGCTATTTTTAACTCGTTTCGCAGGCAGACCCGTGCTTCTTTTTTTTTCCGCTGCACTGCGCTGCTCAGCGCATTCTTGTGCTTTCCCGGGCTCAGCGTGAAAATGCCGCACACTGTAATGAAATGAAATGTAATTTGCTTTTAACCACAGCCAGTATATATATATACATACATACACACAGGCAACCGTGTGCTGACAGGTGGAGAGAAAAACTCAGGTAAACAAAGGGCTGGCGGTCCATTCACATTTTACTGCGCTGAGCCCACATGCATTTCATTTTATTAAAATTGCAGAAATACATTTAAACTCAACATTTTATTTATTTCCAGCGACTTTTCTCTATTTTCTCCGCACCTTTCATTTTCACAGAGATTTTTGCATATTTCCATGCTGGCAAATGTTATTATCTTGTTTGTTTTTTGCTTTTTTTTTAAAACAAATAACTTACATTTAATTAATTGCAATGCTCTGACAAAGGTAGAATGTTTTAAAATACAAATGAAGCCTCGCATTCCGCAGAATTTACTGCGAATGACTGCGAAAATAGTTGCAAAGTATTCTCTTTGTTTTTTTTTTTAGGATTTTTGAGAGTAGAGCAGAAATAATGAATACTTCCTTTTATGAGTATTATACATGGCCAATTATTCTGACTTTCACTTTTATGTATTTTCTTTACAAAAAAAAAAAAATATTTTTTATACAAAAAAACAAGCTTTTTGTTCTAATAAATTCTATAAAAAGTAGCTTTATACTACAAATGTTTTGATATGACTTTAATTGCTTTACATTGTTTCGGGCATTTTATTTTTTATTGAGAGGTTAAAACCTAAACAACTATTTTCATTTTTCGTCATGATTGAACCTTTAGCACATTTTTCGTTCATGCGATTTATTCAATGAATTTTTATTCATTTTGTTCAGGAAGTATTTCATTTCATTGGGTTTCAATATGCTCCAAAAAATGTTCGATAAGGTTTGCCTTTGCTTGTTTTAATATTTACAGCACCCCTTCCCCCGTCCCTGTCCTCTCCTGGGCACACTGCCGAACTGAAAACTATTATTTTTTAACGAACTAACGAATCCGGTTGATTGAACATCAACAAAGCGAAAGAGAGTCTCTTGCCTGGTGTGCTCGAGCAACATGTTGCCAGGGAAAAATAACTATTTTATTCACTATGTAAGTGGATTACCATAGATAGTATATGTACGCGGTGCATATAGCACGCTTTGCTGGCGGGCAAGTCAAAATATTTGCCCTTTGCCCAAAACAACAGACAATAAATCGCTTTTGTAGGGCAGCGTCAAAAAAATCGAAAAAAAGACTGCGTTGAGTAGAAACAAAACGAGAAATTGGCTGGTGTAAATACAAGATAAGCGGATTTAATTGAGATCTCCCCAACCAGACAGAGTTACGTTTTATTCGCACAGAGGTGCACAAAGGCTAACCAGTTGAAAGTGGTGGAAATTTGATAACAAAATTGAAGGAATTTTCTTTATTATTGTTTTAAGTGTTTAAAAGAAAATAACACATATAAATATCAAAAATTGCAGCATCAGACTTTTCCGATTGAGCTACTATTTTCCATATTGTTGGGGTTAGAAATAATATGCTTTTGCAAACTTCCGAGGGGAAATATACCATAATATCTTATACAAAACTTAAGGAGCGATATTTCTCATTTGATTTTCCTCTCTTAAAAGATGACTCTGCATTCTGGAAGCTGTGTAATTTCCCTGATATTTTACAGGCCACTTTGAGTGTCCTGACAGCTGTTGCTTTGCAGCACGGACTCTGCATTTACTTTAGTCCGAAATAAGTTGGCTATTTGTTTGCATAGTTTACTAGCTCCGGTCAGAGCCCGCCCAGCCACGCCCCTTTTCCCCGCCCAAGATCGAACCGATCTGTAGCATTTTTGAATCCCCCCATCTCCATCTCTGGCTCCCAGCTTCTGCTCCATCTCCATGTCTCGTGGGGTAATTTATGCAAGGGAAACCCTTCGGTCGTGGCCCCAGCATGCTTTTAATGCTATTTGCTTGCCATTTGGGCCAATAAATCATTTTGGCTCGCAGATAAGTAATTTTTTCGTTTTTCGGCTGCCCTCTTTTACAATGTTACCTTCTTCTTTTCTGGGGTTTTCTGCTGCCGTTTGCAAAGGTTGTGTTCCTTGTGTGATTTTTCCCGGCTTTTCCTCGGACTTACTTCTGCGGCATCTTCCGCTTGGCCCCATGATTCATGACTCTGCCATTCCTTGGCCCCCGCGCACACAATTGTAGCACGGGAATCTGGAAAATCTGTATCGCAATGTTTCGGAGGTTTTTCCTTGTGCGTGGAAATATTTTGCTCTCGTACTCCTTTATCGATGTTCTGCATTTATGCCAAAATTCATCATCGGAATTGGCCATGTGCGACCTTGGGTGCATCGTAAGCAAAAGTGTTTATATAATGATTTCCCTTAGTTGGACAGCTCGAAGTTGGGAATTTGGTTGCACAAGATGATAGGAAAAAGCGGAGGAAAAATCGATTATAATTTATGGGAATTTATCATTATTAAACCAGAAAGCATGGTCTTGGAAAATTTAAATAATTTTAAGATGGCAAGTTGTATAGCTTTCGTGCATTGCATAATAGAGAGTACTCTTTAGTTTTGTTCAATAAATATATTTGTGGTTTGAGGAAAATGTTTCTGTTTAAAATTACTTAAAGATATTAAACAACTATGTCATTCTAACAAAAATACAATATACAACCTTACAACTTGTGGTACACCTTTAATTTATTTGTCTTGTGGAACAAACTAAATCCCCTCACCTTCTCCCATTGAGAAGCCTGTAATCATCACTAATTTGATTGGATAGGACAAAATAATATGCATAATGTTGGCCCAGACAAATTGTTACTTCCATCTGCAACTTTGCCAGAAGCTTAACAGCCATATATTTATCGGATTCGATTCCCTAACCTCCCAGATTATTGGAACTACGCCCCCGCCCGAAAACAGTTGCCCGAAGTTTCATACGAATATGATTTACTTTGGCAGTTAGTTTAATGATGTCACTTGGCGGCTTGGTGCTCAGTTGTGGCCGCTGGCAAAATGCGCATTAGCATTAATGTATTCTTCGGTGTCTGCTCACAGGAGGCAATCAGGCGTCGTGTAGTTGCCAACACCTGTGCCCCGTCTGAGAACTACCACAAAATATATCCGTATCTACATATCAGCAGCAGCTACCTGGCTGTGTGTGTGTGCTGCGATGTAGTATATATCGGAATTGTCTGTGGGCGTGGCACCCACTCGCATTAGTCTGCTTGATTGAAATTTACGCCTGAAAGTTTCGTCCGGGAATCTGGGCCATGTTTGAAATTTACTTGAATGGCACACGCATTAAGAGATTGTTCACTTAAGAAGTAGGGAGTTACTATTTGCACTCAACTTAGGGTACTGATGATGAGCATTAAGTTGCTGCTGTTGGCTTTGGGTGTATTACAAATTTAAATGATCCATGTAGCATGTCAGGAATATATTTATACATTATTTGAGAATAATTTTAGGGAAAGGTAAAGGGTAGTATTTTAATTTACAATATATTAATATTTTTTTAAAACCCTTCTGTCCCTTCTCAACAGATTCTCCTTTGTTTTTGCAGCACATTTAATTTTCCAAATTGTGTTTTACCTTTGTGAAATGTCAGAAACTTTCAGTGCCACTCCAGTTTGTTTGGCCTTATTGCCCAGCTCGTGATGCTAACTTGCAATTGCTGGCAGAATTTTATGAAAAACTTAATGTCAACTTGACATCAGTTACAACTGTTCTCCTGTCAGCGACAAACAATGAAACAAAGGGAATTTCCAAAATAAGGTTGACGGCGGCCCAAAAGGTGTGAGAATGTTTGTACTTAATTTCGTTGACAGAAAAGTGTTGGCCGAAAATAAAACAAGGGACGATTCCTAGACGAAATTCGTTTGTTAAATGGTCGAGAAATGTTTTAAATGAAGGTTAATTTGTTAAATGACTGGAAGTTTGCTTAATTGGGATTATATTTATAAGGGTCTGTGTGGAATATGTTGGCCAGCTTTTGATACTTTTTAAAAATTCATCATAATTACCAAATCATTTATATGCCCAGCCATCCCATCCCACCCTTCCCCAAGTCTTGCTAATTCCAGCAACTTATTAAATGTTATTAATATTATGCGTGCTTTCGTTATGCTTTGTTGCCTCCATTTGGCGGGGGTTGTGTTTTTTGTTTCATGTTTCGAGTTCTTTGGTTTCTAGAGGTATTAGGGATGGGAAAAGGAGTGCGATTTATATTCATATGGATTTCAAATAATAATAATAATAATTTTACAGATTGAATCCCAATGTTGTATATATTTTTACATAAAATATTATTTGAGCTTTAATGAAAAGTATTTAAATATATTTTATGACCTTTGTTTTGATACGATATTTTCACGATATCGCCTCTGTTTTTCTCCCTAAGCTATATCCAGCTGGGCCACCATTTTCGTTTGTGCTTATTAATGAATGTTGTTATGTCTGGTCAGGGTTTGCCCATTTACCCCCGGCTCCGTGCAACCAATTTGTTGGGCCTTTCCCTTATTTATTACATTTGCCTTGTTGAGGTCAGTATTTGTTAGACCGAGTCTGGAAGTCCGTCCCGCCCTTGATTCTATTCGAGTCCCATAAAAGCTAACAGCCCCCAGGCATTAAGTGTGTTCTCATTTGGTGCCGTCCATGAGCCTTAATTAATATGAATTAATTTAAGTGTTAATTGCAAGTGGTGGGGCATGGTTTACGCTCTCAATGCATGTCGAAGATTTCTGTCTGGCCCTTCACTTACATGAAATGAAAGTGTTGGCACTGTGAGAAAAATTAAGCGGAGGTATGTATTTATTAAAACTGTGGTTATAAAAGTAAGGAATTATATAAAGCAACAGAATTACTTAAAAATAAATTTTCTAGATCTCTTGTAGATATGAGCATATTTTAATATCTTTTATTTTAACGAAAAATATTATTACTTAAACGCAGTTCCTGCTTGCCCGGAAGGGCCAAGCTCTTCTGGAACATCAATCACCTTCATCGCCCGACACGAGGAGTTCCCTGGCATTATTATAGGTAATTAGCTTAGTTTGGAATGCGATTTGAACATTATTCAGCAAAAGGCGGCTGAAGGAATTTAGTTAATGACTTAATTAGACATTTGCCCAACTTATGGTTTCCTTGAGGAAAAACCCTAGAAATGTGTCTCAGAAACTGACTTGCAGTGCTCTTCGTTCCTCTTTAGTTCCAGCTTTTATCGAAAGACAAGATCTTTTTTTGCTCCTAAAAACAAAAAAAATGAAAAAACTTGAGAGAGCGTGATGGGAGATTAGCGGAGACACAGTTTTTTGTGCTGTTGTTTACTGTAATTAATATTAAGTATACGCCGTGTTTGACAGCTTTCAGTTGTTATCCAGCTAAAGAGCCTCGAAAACGTCACGTAGATAAATAGAGCCACTAAGACCCGATGTCAGGGAGCAGCTAAATCAAATTTGGCCCGCACCATTTTTAGTTTATTCTTTCCTACTGCCCTCGCTCCTCTGGCACTCGCTCCTTGAAGGCCAACAAGGTGGACGAGAGTAAATAATAAATAAATATTTGGAAAACGTTTCGCTAACAGGACACGTACTGGGAATTAACAGCGGCGGAGCGGGGGATATGGTGGGGATCGGGAATAGGAACGGAAGCATCTGGGCCGTGGCCAAGACGTGCCCGAGTCTTTGTTGACTAAAGCTTAGACGCGGCCGAAAACTTTTGGCTGGCCATTAAAGTTTAAAGATGAAGGCGACAGCTTGCGAAACCGCAGAGGACTCGACCCCGGCGAATATAATCCCAGCCCCTAGAGTCCCCCCCATGCCATCACTTTTAAACGATTCCATTCTCCAGGCCTGAGTAACCGCAGTGGAGGTTTCGGTTTTCGGGAAGCCCGCATAGATTTACAATCAGCTGCCGCTCGCCCGGGCCTTATGCCACAAATCATAAAAACGCATCCCCACACACAAACATATGCTCGTGTAAGTTCATCATGCGCCCTCCTGCGGCCATGCGGCCATGCGGCCTGGCCTGCCCTGCGTATACGTGATATTTTATGGGTCACTCGCTTCGCCGTCGACCCTAAATCCCAGGGATGTCCTGCCAGCCGATTTCTAACAAAGCTCGCACTTCGTATTCCGCTGAGGCCGTAAAAATAACCACTCCGTCCTCGCCCCTTCGTCTCCCCCGGGAGTTGGCGTGCAAGTCGTGTAAGTGTAATCCTAGCTCAAACTGTATCTCATTGCATTTGATTTACAGATAATCAGAGCTCGTAGATGGCGGCGATGGGTCTTTTCTTAAACACTTTCTCCAGGCGGTACTTAGGCGGTCTTGATGATAATGTGCATTTGCCAGGCAACTCGATAGGAGGAGCTTGTTACGATAGCAAATAGTGGAGAAAATGTATAATTTAATATTAAAGCAAAAAGGAAATTTTATATATTTTGCTTTGAAATTAAATCATTAAGTAAAATTTATTTATATTATAGAATTTGTCTAATAATAATTAGATTTTATTATACTACGGCATCACGCATGATTCAATAATTTTAATATTAGTTTCCATTAAATAAATACTAAACAGCAATTATAAATAATATTCAATTATTTCCTTTAGCATATCGTTTTTCAGTGCAGCCTGAAATTTGCCATTCCTATGCTATTTATTCCCCATAGAGGCAGTGGTAGTAGGTATTCCATACAGACACCATAAAATTGCATAAAGCAACAATTCAATTAACCGAAATTGCAAACGTTTTTACACATCGTTAAATGCCCAAGTGCACAGAAATGTATTTTGCAAAACGATGTCAAAAAATGGTTATAAAATTCATTCATTCATTCCCCAGAGTCTCATACTCTGGGCTGGCAGAAGGAAGAAGGCCAGGACGCCTCCGCTCAGTTGACCCGGAAATGGCATGAAAAAAGGTGCAGCCACCCACGGCAAACAAATACATGTATGAGTAGCAGTCAAGTGTCCAACAAATTTGCACAGATTTTTGCATCTGGTAAGCTGGGTATTTCATGTGCATCGGGGTTTTCGGGGGAGGCCCACGATGAATACATGATTTATTTTGAGGACTGACAGCCCGAGGAGAAATGGCCGAATACAACGTTTAACAGGAAAAAAATATTCAATTAAATATTACGTTGCGCTTTTTACAGAATACAGTTCCTGCCTCAAAGGAGCAAGCAAGGAGCTGAAAGCCAAACATTACACGAAAATTGTGTGTAAAATTAAAAAAGGGAATGAGCTCGTGATGTTGGAAATAAATTGAGCGAAATGGTGGCAGCTACTTAAGTGAAAATATTTTTGCGCTTGTAATAACTTGGCTGCTCTAACCACAGTCTGTTCCTGCCCCAGCCCCTGCTCCTCCTCCGGCCCAAAAGGAGAGCCGAAAAGCGCAACACGAAAGGCGCTTAAGTGCTGTGGCTTTGGCCTAGGGATGGGCCAAAGGAAATTCCTTAACTCATGAAAATCACGTTAATCTATGTTTTGAGGTTAAATTAGCTTTATAGAATTTTATTTAATTTTAAAAATCGTAAACAAGCATTAAAAGTGGCTTAAAGCATAGAAAAAATATTTTTAAATAGAGCTAATAGTTAAATCTATATTTTATAATTGTTCATAAGTATATTATTATATATGATGATTATAATCATCGCTTGTTCTTTTCTCCCCGTGAGTGCACTTTACCCACATTCAGCCCAAGTCCCATCTTCAGATTTGAGGCCTCTTAGGATCTCGGCTGCATTCATACGTTTTCGATTAAGCTCGGTCTTGGTCTACTTTACCGAAAAACGGAAAGCGGAAATTTACACAAAGAAAGGATGTAGCACACCACCGGCTCTATATATAAACTATATATAGTAAGACGGAATCGCAGCTGTAGCTGCAGCTCCGGCAGGAGCCCCAAAGTGGGCTAAAATTGTAGCACGAGTATGACTGACAGGCCATTAATTTTGGATTACCCGGCCGGGCCAGAACCACTATGAGGCTCTCAGTTCCAGCTCCAGCTCCTGCTACAGCTACAGCTCCAGCCAGGAGCCGTCGACAGGAGGAGGCTTCGCCGACAACAAAAATTGCACACGCTCTTACATTGGAGGCCCTCGGGCGAGGCTGTTAAACATTTCATAATGCCTCGACACACATTTTGGCCGCCGTTCGGTTCGGTTTGGTTCGGCGGCGGTCGTTAACGTTAATGACAACTTAAGTGGTCATGTATAATTTCTGTAAATTATTGCCCACCTAGGCAACAAACTGGTAACAATAAAGTGGAGCAGGCAAAATGAGGGCTAAGGGTTTGGCCAAAAAGGAAGCTTTAGCTGAAGTGAAGATTTTTTGGTTAAAATTAAGGTTTTTTTCCAAATTATTCAAGAAAATAAGTAAAATAAAAATAATTAATAAATATCTGTACTTTGGTTTAGGTTTTAAAAATCCAACACAACCAATTTACGTTAATTAAAACTGGGGTTGTAAATCACTGACCTTTGCCGAGTTGCTGACAATATAATAACATCGACCCTGCCACAACACAGGCGACGACGAATCTAATTACATAACAAGCCTTTTAGAACTCCGCAAGCCAAAAAACGTAAAGTTTTCATGTCGACAGCAATAAAACTGTCGACTCAGACACTTTTCTGCCATCAGCACTGCACTCACCCCTCTCTTCGAGAAAACGACACCTAAAGGATGTCGAGACCCGAATTCAATTAATGTAATTCAGTTGAACATGAAAACTAATTTGGCCACCTTTGACTGGGCGGGAAAATAAATTTTGTGACTAATTAAGTAATTAATACTTTAGATCCAGGCACCCCAACAGCGCTTACATATAAAAACGCCAAACTTTTGGTAAGTTTTACCCCTTGCCAAGTTCCTAAGTCCAACAAGAAAGTAAATCATGTTCATCAACTTGAATATATAAGTGTGTGCTCTGTGCACATACGCATAAGTCAGGCAGTGGCAGTGTAAATGTACAAATCTCGAGGCATAAATCACAATTTCTTAGCCATTAAGACGAGACCGCAAAGATTTGCGGCTCCGCTGGGTTCGCCCTGCCTGATGGAGGAGCGTCTGCCAGTGCTTGGAGCTTCCAGCTGCGACTGTGGCTTTTTATCCCGGGACTCGAAATTTGGCCAAAGAAAGAAATTTGGCCAAAGATGCCACTAAACGGTTCTCTAGAGGAGACATTTCGCTACAGCTAAGAGAGTATTAAATCTGTATTAAACTTCAATACAGCCCTTAAAGTGTTTCTCCTAGTTAAAATTTAAATATAGAAAGTACATAAATTCCAATAAAGAATAGTTTATACAATTTTATTAAATTGTATTTACAAAGTAATCAAGAGTTCTACAAAGAATATCGGTGGTCTTGATTTTTGCCTAATTAAACAGCATCGGATTTTAGTTGTCGAAATTCTTTAGAAAGTTCTTCCGTTCAATTAATTTGTGATAATTCAGACTCGAAATAGCCATTGATACTAGTTTATTAATCCTGCCCTGCAAAGTCCTTTCCCAATTTGATCCCAGCCTCTATGTTCGCCTTCAACTCCGGCAGCATTTTCTCCAAGGCCTCCATCTCGACATCGTTCATATCGGGCAGTCCGAGGTTCTCCTTGATGCCCTGCGGTCCCAGGACGAATGGCGTGGCAAAGAACTGGGCTTCAGTGACCTCCGATTCCACATAGGCGCACTCCACGATGGGCTTGTCACTGCCCTTGATGGCCTTGATCAGGTTGGCAACGAACAGGTTGGCGGCATGGGCCATCGAGAGGGTGGCCGATCCCTCGCCCTTCTTAGCGTTCACAACTTCGGTTCCTGCTCCCTGGATGCGCTTGATCAACTCCTGGACTTCTTCGTCGGTGCCATTGTAGGCGGGCGTGCACTGCGACAGGATGGGCAAGATGGTTGTACCGGTGTGGCCTCCGATCACCGGCACCTTGACTTTTAACGGGTTCACATTGAGGGCGTCCCCCACAAAGGTCCTTGCACGCACCAAGTCGAGACTGGTGACGCCGAAGAGGCGGTTCGGATCATAGTTGCACTTGGCCTTGAGAACTGTAGCCGCGAGGGGCACAACAACGTTTACTGGATTTGTGATGATAGCAAGAAAGGCCCTGGGACACACTTCGCTGGCGGCGAAGGCAACATCCGCCGCCACAGAGGCATTCACTTTCACCAAATCGGTCCGTGACATTCCTGGCTGGCGGGGCAGTCCAGCCGGAACCACCACGATGTCCGCCATGAACATTGCCCTCCTCAGGCTCTTTCCGTCTCCGCCCTCGAAGGGGCAGACCGTCGCCGGGGTGTCGATGTGCGACAGGTCCATTGCCACTCCTTGTGTATTCCTTAAGTCGTGCAGCGCCAGATGCTCGATGTGCGGGTTGAGCTTCAGCAGCAGGGCCAGCGGCTGCCCGATGCCGCCGGCAGCGCCCACGACGGCGACCTTGAGGCCACGTCTGTTACTTTTGCTGCTGTGAAGTTTACCTAAGAGCAGCTGAGCGCATTTCAAAAGGCCAAACATTGTCGGACTGCAATTTGGCAAAACTAATATGTTTTAAATTTAATTTGTGACAAAAGCTCAGGATGACTTGAACGGAAAGGCAGTGAACATGAGATTTCTAAAAGCATATTTCATAAATTCGTTTATGTAATAATTATTAATTATTAAGTTATAATTAAAGAGCCCTCAGAGAGCTTTATAGAAGGAAATAATGGCGTTAGGCATCTTATTTAATTATTTTATAGTTAGGTATATACATATACAGATAGAGCGATCGATATTTTTCACAATTAAATACCAAATAAATCTTTCCTATTCTAAGTAGGCTTTTCTCAGCAACGTCAAACGTAAGATCAATCCTATAATAGACTTCATTCCGGACAAGATGTTACTTCTAGGCGAACTTAAGCTCCTATCGAAAATCGCTCTGGGAGCTCCATGGCGCTTTTCCCGCCGCACCTTCAAGGTGGCCATTGTGGGAGCCGGCGGAGGTATCGGCCAACCTTTGTCGCTCCTCCTGCGCAGCGGTCCGGGAATTACAGAACTCGCTTTGCACGACCTCGCCGAGATGAAGGGAATCGCCACGGATCTGTCGCACGTCAGCAAGTCGGGAATGGTAACCAGCTTCTCTGGCGAAAATATGCTAGAGCCGGCGGTGAGTGGCGCGGATTTGGTGGTTGTGGCCGCCGGAATGCCCCGCTTGCCTGGAATGCAGCGGGACCAGCTGATGGCCGCCAATGGCCAAGTGGCCGTTAAGGTCGCCAATGCCGTTAGCGTGGCCTGTCCCGGAGCACTGCTCGCCTTCATTACCAATCCTGTGAATATGATTGTGCCAGCCGCCGCAGAGATTCTCAAAGCTTATGGGATCTTTGACCCTCGCCGCCTTTTCGGGATTACCACCTTGGATGTGGTGCGCTCGGAGAAGTTCATTGGCGACTTTATGAAGATCTCGCCGGGCGAAGTCAAGATTCCAGTGATTGGTGGCCATGCCGGGATCACTATTTTGCCGCTCTTCTCGCAGTGCCAGCCAGAGTTCAGTGGCGACCATGCTGTGATTAAGGAAATGACTCATCGCATCCAGGAGGCAGGCACAGATGTGGTCAAGGCCAAGGCGGGCAGGGGATCAGCCACCCTGTCGATGGCCTTTGCTGGGGCCAGATTCGTGGACTCCTTGCTGCGCGGATTGAAAGGAGAGGAGGGCATTGTTGAGTGCGCTTTTGTTGCCTCGGAACTGACAGATGCTCCCTTCTTTGCCAGTCCCTTGGAACTAGGAAAGGATGGGATCGAGCGCTTCCTGCCACTGCCAACCATGAGCAACGCTGAAGAGGAGGCAGTGGCCAAGCTAATACCTGTCCTGCAAGAGAATGCCAAGGAGGGTATTGATTTTGCTCGGAAGTGCTTGGAGGAGAGCGTGGAGGTTCTTCCATCATCTTTGCCATGATGTAGCTAGTTTTCTAATTTTGTCAACCTAAATACTAAGGCCTGCAACAATATTCATTTAATTTTGTCATAAGCTACCCTCTCCAACAAAAGTCAGCCCAATTTTTCGACACTCTTGACTGCCAAAATTCAAGCTTGGCAGCTTTATAATGACACCACGGAGACTGTCTAGACAAAGAAGCCAAATAAATTCAGTTTAAGCCTGGCATTGGGTTGAGTCAATAAGTGAAGGGGCCAGGACATGGCACATTTTTAAGGGTATTTTGTAATAGGTTGGTGAGATCTTTAAATTCATTTGGTTTTGCTTCTGCTAAAATGGCCGCAAATAAATTTCGGTCAAAATATTTCTATGGCCGGGCGTATATCGTCTGGCAGTAAATTACATTTGCAGTGAGACGCTCTCTCTGCTCGACCTGCTAACAAATTGCTTGGCCATCTTTAGGGGCCCCCAAAAACCTCACTTCCTTCCTGTATGTGGGGTATCCTCCCCCCTAAAGTAGGCAACAATTTTCTTCATTTTATTTCACACTCACACACTTGCTCTCCTCCCCGGAAAACTCACCCTCCGTAAAAACGAAAAACACATTGGGTGTGTGTCCGTTTTATCTTGTTGTCCTTCCACAAACCACTCCCACTCCCGGAAAAAAAATTCAGGAGGTGGGCTGCGCCAAAAACTTTCTTGCGACCCAGTTTCACTTTCACCAGGAGTTCAGTTCACCTGGCCAAGTTTCGGCTCTAAGCGTGTGTGCGAGTAATTCAACTATTGCGGCTGCATTTGTTGCTGCCAAGCAGCCTGACAACAAGATAAATTAAGCCAAGGTATTTCAGACAACATGTTGGCCAGTGTGCCACCTTCAAACAGAAACCAGAGATGTGTTTCCAAAGACAAAAGCGAAACTTACACGGGTCCACGAGCCACGAAAGGTGTCTCCGTTAAGTGGCTTTCCAAGTCATTGCTTCAGACGCTTTATGGGGACATTACTTCTAAGAACGTTTGGAAGCCTTTAAAAACTATTTTAGGTTAAACAATTAACAATTTAATTAAATCCAAAATTTGTCAGTTAAACTGACACTTTGATAAGCAAGCATTTTAATATTATTTATTAAAATACCATATATAAATTTTGCATTCTATTAAAAATATTTGTACACATTTCCGCAAATAGCAATTTAATTTTCTTATTCAATTTCAACACTCATTCAGCTTTCTTTACCATAAATGTAGCATACTCTGTTAGTCTATTCCTTGTTTGTCCTTATTTTTTACCCATAAATATTCGTTTGCCGGCCTCTGGCAATTTGTTGGCATTCTGTGGTCATATATTTCATATGCAACACTTTCCGTTTATGGGTTAACTAATTGCAGGAAAAAAATCTAAGCAGCATCAGCAAACAATTTCCGGCCCCAACTACTTTGCCCAAGTTTTGGGAGCTCTTTTATTTCTGGTTCGGTTTCGCTGGCACTTTCTGCTTTCTGTTTATTTGGACACAAACTTTTTGTGGGTCATGGCGAGTGTTTACCTGGGCATCGCAAAACTTTATTTATTAGCCAAAGTCATTTGGACTCGACGAGTCCTGCTCCGCTGTTGATCTTTCCGGGCTTATTAAAAAAGTTGACTAAAAGTATAGCAAAATCATAAAACTACAGAATATTTATATTTTATTGGCCATTAATGGATTGATTTCGTTTTCAATTCAAGGAAGAAATAGAAAGTCCTCCTTATTTATATTTCTAATTAAACTGGAAGTCCTTTTGGATATATAACATGTGTTTGTTCCAAACGATTTATTTTTAAGCCGCATCCCTTTGGAACAAACACAAAACCCGAAATGCGATTCTGACCAGACTCGTTGCTCGCTTATCAAAACAAATAAATTCTCCGGGCTAAGTGTGTTCATTTATCTTAATTTAGCAGTTTAGAATGCCAAGCGGGGGAGTGGAACAATAATTTTTCACACTATTTTCATAGATCCTTGTCAAAATAGGATAGCAGCGCCTCAGGAAGCCGGAAGTCCGAGCAGCTGTGCTAGAGCGTTTAATTTCCATGGAGCTGCACATAAATTTCCCAGTTGGCTGTAATTTCTGGCCCCCGGGGATTGGGAGCGGGATCGGGATCGAAAAAGGAGGAATCCGACCCGAACCGGAGGCAAACCTTTTTTGCGGGAGTAAACAAGTTGCAGCACGGAATTCGCTTTCGATGCGAATTTATGGCCATTGCCCTCACCTTTGGCCAGTTGTAATTTTGTTTTTTTTTGCCTGGGGGTAATTTATTTCGAGAGCGGCCAAAACAAACACGTTAATTTCGCAAATTAGTAGCATGTGTTGTTCCTCTTACCGGGGCTTAATTAGTTTAAAAGGCCCGCCCATCCGATCGATAAGTCCAACAGTTGCGAGTTGTCTGAGTTGGTGGCCCATAACTTTGCCTTTGCACTTGTCAGCAGCGTCCAGGACGAAGGAGATGAATGTGGACCGGCTCTGGCTCCGGCTACGGCTACGGCTACGGCTCTTGGCCAAAAATGTAGTGGCCCTTGGCTCGTGGATCTCCATAAATTGCTGGCCTGGCCAAAAAGGCGCTGGCTGCCAAAACTATTACTCACACTCCTCCACGGCTGCCACCGGCGACGACGGACGGATAATTCAAATTGTCCATTACGCGCAGCTGCCGCTCGATTTGAGTCCTTTGGCAATTGGCCGGGTCGAGTTCTGCCAAGTTTTCCGCCTTTGTTTGTCTTCATAAATTCCACTTTACTCTACTCTCTCTCTTGTTCTGGGCAAACCTAAAAAGGGAAAGGAATTTTCAAACGAATTTAAGTCAGTCCCTTGGACTCGTAGTCGGTGGCTAATTGCGAATCAACAGAAGCCCGATTAAAAAAGAAGTGCCAACTCTGCCAATCAATAAAAACAATTGAAAAGCAATCAGAGTTTAATTACCGCAACAAAACGCTGATGAGACGTCGACAGTAAACAGAAAATCCCGCACAAGGAGCGAAATCACCAAACCATAAATCAATAGAAAACAAAAACGCTCCAGCATATATCCTGGGGCAAAAACGTAGCGGAGCAAGGAATAAGGAGCTGGGAGCTGGGAGCAGGGAGCATGAAGCATATGAGGCGCAACCAAGTAGACCGCAAAATAAAAGCAACAATAAAAACTGGCAATAGGATGGACTCGTAAACGAGCCGGGGGTAAGGCCCATAAACAAAGAAGTAAACAAGCGCCAAGTACAATACACAAGCACACATGCAGGCACAGCATGGAGGTACATAAAAATGTCTCCTTGTGCGGACTTCCGCCGGAAATGGAGTGCAGAACGAGCGGCACTCGTCTTTCTGCCGGTATCAGCAGCGATAGACGAGCGCATAAAAGCCCGATAACCAGCTCGCATTACGAGCTCGACAAAAATAATAACGAAATGAAGAAATAAATGCTTGTGGGAGAACACCTACTGAATATACGAGTTGCTAGATTTAATTAAAAAATACTTTTAAATTGTTTTAATATAGGATTATTTCAATCAAGTCAATAAATAAGATTTATTGATGACTAAACATTCTTACTTTACAATTTTCTTCCTTCATAGATGATTTTTTAGAAGAACTTATATAAAGATTTGATCGTTAGGGAAACAGCCGAAAGGCCACCGCTCATATCCTTTTTATAAGCACTTGCTTGTTCCCAAGACTTTTAAATTAAAATTGCTCAATTAGACCCGGAAATAAATACCCATATAAAGGAAAGACTTTTTCAAATTCCAAGTCAGTCTCAAGAATGCAGTTCCACGATTATATGAAGTACATAGACATTGGATGCCTGATGGCTTGCATACCGCGCTATCAATGGACCAAGCGGCCTTTGGGCAGGGATCCGCGCAGGCAGGGCAGAAAGGCTTTCCTGGTACTGGGTGTCATTTGTTCATTCTATCAAATTATTGGTGTATTTATGTATTGGTATATTTACGAGCGCATAGCAGAGGACACTGCCGCATTTGTGGCCGGAATTGCGGAAATGTGCGGATCTCTGATGCTAACCATGGTGGGATTCTCCAATATATATGCTTTGATAAAGAATCATTCTCAGATCGAGGCAGTGCTTGAGGACCTCCAGAAGCTATACCCCGGTCCCAGAGATAGGCACTATCGCAGCCAGCACTACTATGAAATAGCTATTTTCATAATGAAATGCGAGTTCAGATTCTATGTGATATTCTACATTTACTATAATAGTGCGCCCCTGTTCATGCTCCTCTGGGAACACGTTGAAGAGGGTCAGGAGCTGAGCTACAGGACTCAGACCAACACGTGGTTTCCCTGGAAGGTCCACGGTTCAGCCTTGGGATTCGGATTAGCTTACCTCAGCATAGTCATGGCCTCGTTCGTGGGCGTGGGCTTCAGCATAGTCATGCAGAATTTGGTGTGCATATTCACCTTCCAGCTGAAGCTGCACTACGATGCCATGGCCAGTCAGTTGCTTAACCTCGATGCCCGACATCCCGAATCCAAGGAGCAGCTGAGGATTCTGATCGCCTACCACAGTTGGATTCTCCAGATCGCAGACCAATTCAATATCATCCTGAACTTTAATTTCGTGAGCAGCCTCATTGGCTCCACGATTGCCATTTGCATGACGAGTGTCGCTGTGCTCCTGTTGGATTCGGCATCCGCCTTCAAGGCTATTAGTGGCCTGGTGGCCTTCGTGCTCTACCAGTTTATCATCTGTTACTTGGGAACTGAGGTCACTTTGGCGGTGAGTATAAGCTGGTTTTTATATTTATTTATTATTATATATTTATTAATTGAATATAAAATCTAGCATAATTTTTAAAAGGTATTTATAAAGTTATATGGATCTTATTTAAAGTCCAAATTGAGTTGGTTATTAAATATTTATATCAAATCGATACTATTACTCAATTATAATAAGCTACCTTACCTAATTTTTTACCTTCCGTAAAATAAGATACGCAAAACCTTACTAATTTTGAAGATATAGTATAAAAAACAGTTGCTTGTTCTCAGGCCCGTGGCCTCAATTAGGCTTTGCAAAGTATTAAAGACTGTCGGAAGGCAAAGAAGGTTACAGTGTGCGACAAGATGCAGTTCAATGACTATATGAAGTATCTTGACAAGGCCTGCGGC
>JAEIIL010024299.1:0-79096 GCA_018905715.1 Drosophila lini | reverse complement strand
TTTATGTGTGGCAGCCTGTGCCCCACAAATACTCGTTATCCTTTGGCCAGCGTCGATGCAATTGCCTGGCAGGGATTTATTTGCTTTTAAGCAGTTTGTAATTGCCATATATCCAACGTGCAAGGAGCGTAATCCACCAGTGAAATACAAGATGTGTGTTTGCTGGGAGAATGCTCGAGGGTTCAGGGTCCTGGTCCGGTCACATTGGAGACCGTAGCTCCCAGGGGATTCCAAATTGATTTCGCCCTAACGAACCGAATTAATACGGGAGTAGTGCAAATAGATTTAATGAGAAACTGGGCACTAAAAGGTACATTACTGGGGGCCTACCAAGGGTAAACATATTTTCCAATCAATTTTAATTGACAGCCGGCAGGAATCAAGCACTAGTTAAATAAATAATCTAGCAAGGAACAGAGTGAAAAAGCATAATTAAAATAAATAGTTTTAAACCGGACTTAGTATCTTAGTAGAATTCTTAAGAATCAACTCTTCTTTTGAATACTTTTCCCAGAAAATATTTATTTCTCAAGTTTAAAGTTCAGACAAAATTTCTTGCAATAACAAACCAACTTCCTGACAAGTTCAAAGCCCTTTCAATTTCCATAAACTTTTTATGCAATATCATTTATGATCTAATTTGCCTCATCTCCATTTCCCCTTCGTTTGACCTTTGCTAAAGAAAAGAAAAATATATAAAAAAAAACTTTGGCTGCGAGCAAATTGTTGGACATGGAAAAGGCAACGGAAAACCTCAGCGAAAATTCCAACAAATGTTATTTTCAATTTCTTCTAGTTCCACAACTTTTATCCTTTCTTGACCACAAAATGTGGGGCCTAATCTGCTGCCGGTCCCGGCCGAAATGAGCAGACGGAAAGAGGACAAAGTGGAAAAAATATATATAATGGGAGCATGTTATAAGCCTAGACGGGGAAAAATGACCGACAGCATTTAGAAGGGGAGGCAGTGGTGAAAAAGGACCCTCCCACACACACATACATACGTGGGGGAAATGAAACCATTTTTGTCATTTGACAGGCAATTTTCAGGCGTAACATTTTCGATTTTTCCTAGACCTCTCCCGATTTTCATTTTCCGCCACAACGCAACCGAATTATCTGCCCCGAAAAAAAGGAGCAATATAATAAAAAAAGGGAGAGAAATAAAATATATGTCCTGTCGTCCGTTGGTGACCCCAAAAGAAAATGCTATATATAAAAAATCTCACGATGATAGTTTATACGGCTAAAAGGCTCTGGGTGCATGTGTGGGCCAAATCTGTTGCCATTTCTCATGTTTCACAAAACATTTTTCCACCAACCGGCCTGCTGGCCTGCCATCCTGGTGTCCTTGCGTCCTGCTGCCAATCTGCCCGGGATATTCCCGCTGCCATGGTGTCGAATATTTAATCGAGCTGCCACATTGAAATATATTGAGTGTATTACCGAATTCAGCAGCCACAGCACAACTCAAATCTAGCTCTCGGCTATCATTTGATTAAATCTAAATCTGTTTACGAGCCGTACTTTCCTCGCTTTCCCTCGCTTTTCCGCCCTTTTCCATCCTTTTTTTCCAGTCTACAGCAGGGTCTGCTGCAAGTAATAAATTAATTTCCCTCCCTCCCTCGCTGGTGTTTTGTTTTTAGTGTTTTTGTTTGCTGTGGCTAAACCTGAACAAACAGAATTAACGCCGATAACTTTTTGCGTGTGGTTCATTCTTTTTGACTAGTTGGGCAAACAGTTTTGTGAAATGTTTGTTTGTTAGTGGGTTTCTGATAATTTAGAGGGTATATGGAAATGAGACTTATGAAAAAAAGCCGTAAAATCTCTTGCTCTACTTATAAAGGTGTTAATTTATATCAGGGTCACATTAATTAACATTAAAAAAAGGCAGTCTACTTTTGAAGAATTTTCGATCAAAAGTCACTAACAAATGTACGATTATAGCACAAGTAATAATTTAATTTTTAAATTATGAATTGAGATAGCGGAGTAGTTTTATGCCACAAAACTTGTTTCTAATTGGGTTAAATGTTTAATTGTTTTATTTATTATAGTAAAAAGTAACTTTGAATCTCATTTTGGAGTACTGTACATTTTTATATAAAAGCAAGTTCACACTTGGTTTAAGTGTGGCCATAAAATGTAAATTATAGTTCAGCTGGCCACACTTAAGTCCAGCGTGACCTTGCATATATCCGTTTTATTCAGCTAATGAATAAATAAATTACAAGTTTTATTTTTTAGGCTTATAATCAGGTTGTTCGACTTTACTACCTGTATTAATTGGTACTCCGTAGTCGTATACTTCCAAGTTTAACAGAGAAATATATATTTCAGTTTGTTGAAAATTAGTTTCTTATTCAATTTGGCCAAGTTGATGCCCAAACTGGCCAAGGGCCAAGCGAATTGAAAGCGGCAAAATGCAATTCCCGCTCTGAAGTGCACGGAGGACCAACAAAAATCGAAACTCAAACAAAAGCCGAAACCGAAAAGGCCGAAAAGCAGGAATAAACTACGAAAAAAAAAACACCACCCAGTAAGAGAAAAAACGAGAAGAACCGTGAAAATCGTGAAGATGCCGCCGAACGGTCAGGTTGAAAAATGGCATGAAATGGAAATGGGAGGTGAGGGCCTCCGGAATGGCTTTGACTTTCGGACTGAAACTGCCGGGAAAAGGCAAACAAATAAATATTGGGGTCGTGCAATAAAACAGAGGGAAATGCCACGTGGCGGGCAGAGCGAGAGGGGTGGACACTGCAGGTGGAAAATGCATGGAAAATGCATGCATATGCAAATGAACAATTGATTTCCTTGCGGCTCATTTCAAGTTTTATTCGAATCGAATTCCGCATAAACTTGGCTCTTTTTCGGTTGATTTGTTATGCACTTTTTCTACATTTTCTTTTTTTTTTTCTGACCTCCAAATTAGTTGGTGGTTTCGTGTAGTTGTTTTTGGCAAGGCATTAGACAGCGGAATGCTGACCTTGTTTTCTGGTTGTGCAAGTGCAAGGTCAGCTGAAATGGCCAATGAAAAAATTGCCAAAATGGAATCAGAGCGGAGCAGAGCCCAGAACTTGGTTGGTTGGTCCAAGCGAACTGAAGCTGAAGCTGAAGCTGAATCTGAATCTGGGGAATTCTGATTACGTTTCCTCTGAATTCTTCTCGGATTTCATTAGCAGTCTGTATGTTTTTTTTTGTGGGTTGGGCCAACCAGCAGCCACCAACAAGTTTGGCAAGTTTCTTTTGGACAGTTTGCTGAATGAATTAGGCAAAAATCTAGCCCAAGTTTTTGACAAGTTTTGATGGCAACAAAGGAAACGATTTGCGGCCAAATTATCAAATCAAGTCCGGCAAAGGCAAACGGCGACGAAGAAATGAGAAAACAAATAATTTGATTTGATTTCTGGTTTTATGTCAATCCGATAATGATGATGATGCTATCACAGACGGCTGGCCGTCTAGGTTCGTTCAACTTCAGAGATCCCAGGCAATTCTAGCGGTAGTTTTGGTAAAAACTTTCCCAAAAACCCTAATTACATTCCATGCAAATTGACAATAAAGCTGCTATCCTCTAGAGAGAAAGACGGAAAGACGGCCATGTATCTTGCCAGCCGGCTGGCAATTATTTAATTGCACTTTAATAGCCCCTGCACACTCATCCTGTAATTTATTTTCGAACAATGAAAAGTGCACACAAAAAGAGCGAACACAGATGTTAGAGAAAAAGCATTTAATTACATTTTCCACATGTGCGGCGGCGAAAGGCATTGCATTTCGTGTTGCCCCCGTTTGTCAAATTAAGAGCCATAAAAAATGCGTGGCATGCCACCAATTGTCGGCGGGGATCGCCAAGATCAAGAGCTGCACCAGCTCCAGCTGGAGGATGCAACTGGAACTGGTCCTGGACCGAACTGGTTACCTGCCTCGCAAATTAACAGTTAAGCGCCAACGGTAAATAATTGTCAAAGACAACAGCAACCAGTCCAAATAGGCAGAAAGTAAAAAAAAAATAAAAATACAAGAAAATAAAAAGCACTTCGTGATGCACCGCTCGCAGATGAAGTTGAAGATTGAGATGAAGAAGTCGCGCCGGTTGCATTTGCCATCGCAAATGAGGTTTGACTGGTTTCCGTGACATGAACCAAATGCCCAAAAGGAGTTCTGCCAGCAAAGGCAAATACAGTAGGCCCTGGCTTAGAGAGATTTGTGATATATTAGAGGACTGTTAGAGGTGTCAAGATCCGTCTGGCATTTCAAGGCAAAACAAACGAAAGTGATCTCAGTATTTGGACAAGCTCAACGCTTAAAATCAATAAAAAAATGAGCTCAGAAGTCTATAAATAAAACATTAAAGACAAATTATAACGAGAATGTCAGCTGACAACCACAAACAATGCAATGGTGCTTTCAGATTTAATATTTATAAATTGTTTTTAATTCGTTTCAAGCTTATAATATATATTTGAAATTTTGATTGATTTTTAATTGTTTTTTTATTATCAAATATAAAGAAAGTAAAATGCTTCTACCATTTTTACTACACAGTTAAAGTTCCTATTCCTCCCACATGTGTTTAAAGAATATACTTAATTTTCACTCCACAATCCATGCACTTTAAACTCAAAAAAGAATAAAAGAAGAAAATACCCAAGGCTAATAAGCATTATTGCATTTAATTCTGATATTTTCTGGCACGGAATCAAGTTGGTTTCGCCGCATCAGAAGCACGGACCAAGTCAAATTCAATTACCATTCGTTGAGATTTCAATTTGCGGGGCTCCGCCGCGATTCCCACTGTACCTGCTCGGAAAGAAGACCTGCGTCTGTCTGTCTGTCTGTCTGTCCGTTTTTTTCTGTCTGCACAACCCATCCAATCCATTCCGTTCCCCTGGTCTGTTTCTTAGACTGGTAATTCTAGTCGCCTTGGCAACTTGGCGCTGCTGCTGCTGCTGCTGGCGGATGTGCAAATATTTTGATTAAATTTTCTCCATGGCAACTTTCTTTCCACCGGAGCCAAGCTGCAACTGCAACTGAAGCTGCAGCAGCAGCAGCAGCAGCTACAACGTAGCATCACCACCAGCAGCCTCATCATCATCAGTGGCAGTGGCATCCATCTGCCAGTTTTCTGGCTCTCGGGGTTCTCAGCCATTTCCACCATTTTCCCTCGGAGCTTTCCCACCTCCCTCTCTCCCATTTTCAAACACGTTCGTTCTGCTGTTGAGTTTCCACTCCTTGAACTTGACTTATAGAGGGATATAATTCGGTTAAATTTTTAGAGTGAATTTGGTATGGCAAATATTGTCGATAAACCTTTAAAATTAAACAAGACATTTTGTTAGTTAATTAATACAAATTTCTTTTTATATTAAAGAAATCAATAATAGATATTTTCAGTACGTCTGCAACATACTATATTTCATATATTTTCTCGATATTTTTGATATCATTTCAAGCGACAGCCATCTCTAGTTCAAAGTTCAGGCAAAAGTCTAACCTGACGACTCCATTTCGATGCACTCGAGAACTGGGAACTCATTAGAAACTGAAAACTTTTCATTTTCCAGCGAATGCAAATGAATATTAAACGAGGCAGTTGCCGGCGGCAGGGGAGTTCCTTGTGGCTGCGTTTTAATAACTGTGGATTAAGTCTGCATAAATAATAATGATTATAAACTGTGAGAACCGCAGCCAGCGTGAAAATGCACAGCGATTTTTCCCACCCCCGCTGGAAAATTCCTCTTGCCGCCCACGCAAAAAGTTTCTGCATAAGAAAATGACAAATGATCGCCGGGCAAAAGTATTCAAAAAGTAGCAAGCAAGCTGAAACCGCGACAATAAACTTTTCTTTCTCCTCTCCTCTTTTTTTTCCTGCTCTTTTTCTTGGCGCAAAGAAAATGCGAAAAATTCCTGGACTTTGTGATGCGTAATTTGAGGTTCTTATAACCGATTTTCCAGCAGGAAAAGCAGCATCAACAGCAGCAGTTGGTGCTATTCTTGTACGGCTCTAATTTGCAGTTGAGTGTTCGACGAATTATCTGGGCAATTATTTTCTGAAAGCTCTGATTAATGTGGGGCAGAGATAAGTTGAACTTAGGCCGAACCAAAAGTAATTTTCGAGGAACTATTCGAGTTCTCTTCTCCTCTATTTCACCTGTGTTCCGCCATTCGACTTAATTGTATCTTATCTGGGCAGGCCCGGACTGAGGCACTAACTAGACTCATCAGGGAACGCACAAATTGGCTCGCTTATCAGTCAATTAGCCAGACGATAAGACGCAACACGAAGCAAAAACCCAGGTAGAAGCACAGGTGACGAGGGTGAAGCCGAGACAAGTAGCCTCCAGGGAGGGGGAAAATTAAGAGGGAAGTCTGCCTGCCTGTCACCGCCACAATGGAAACACTTATCAGAGCCACCGTCACTTCCTCTCCTCGCTTTTCTATTTCTGTAATTTCAGTTCAGGTTGTTTGTGCTTATCGCTGGAAAAAAAAGAAAGAAAAACCAAAAGTTTTACGGAAATGGGATACCATTGGGCATTAAACTAAACCGCAACTCATTAGTTTACGGACTAGAAACATTTCGAAATAGTGTGTAACATGATAAGCACACATTACTGGGTTTTTCCTACGCTTAAATTACACTGCATGTTACATGCATAAATATTTATTTTTACGACTGAAATTCCACCTACAAGCGTTCTAATTCGGCCAACACAGAAATAATTGAGAGGGGGGGCAATAATCTGCAGGTTTCGAAAATAGCCAGCACTTCTAGCATCGAAATAATATTTAATCAGAGAAGCCGGCTAATGAAAATAAGTGCAGTTTTCGGTGGAAAACCAATGCAGCTGGGGAAAATGGAAATAAATGCCAGCATTAAATACGAATTGGGAATTGAACATATCCCACAAAAACGAGAGCCATAAAATATTATGATAACCATGACTACCAACTAGCCGCATTTCAAATTTAAAGACCAAACCCAATCCCCAATGGAATTCGAATCCGAATCCGAAAGCCAAACATTGCGCATTCGCCGCGTGGACCGCACTGAAACCAATACCGCAACGACAGACGCGTAGTTTAATTAATAAACAAATTTAAGAGGCAATTGAAAATTGCCACCTCGAATTTATAATCAGACATTCTCCGCGCACAAGTCATCAATTATAAGTTGTCGGAAATTCTATATGGCGATAAGCAACTGGAACTGACGTGTGCTTGAATCTGATAAATACTAAAATTTGGTTGCGGGGAAAATTGATGGAAAACGGCGGCAATTATCGTGTATTTTTGGCTCGTTCCGAAATAATAATTGAGAATGTCAACATTGGGTTTTTTCGGGGGTACGTCCTCCCGCTCCTCCGCTCCGACCTGCCTGCCAACTTTAATCGCTCTATTTTGCCCGGACAAACTCCGGTTTTGTGTGTGAGTTGCTGTTTTTACAGCTGACTGAGGACATGACATGCTGGTAACTAGCAGCAGGGGAGGCCAGTCTCCCCCGCTTTCCTATTGTTTTCAATTTAGATGCGCATACAACGGAAATTTCCAACATAGCATAGGGAAAATCACAGGGGGCGGGGCCTGGGGGGCGGCCTGGATGGCACTTGAACCCAACGAGCCATAACAAAAGGCACACGAAGTAATTAACTTGTATTTATTGTATGCACACATAGTTGCCATCGTTGGTTTGCTGTGCAGAAAATCAGGGCTCCGGGCCGAGTGGGTACTCTCTTTCACTCTCCCCCCCTCCCCACAGTCCCAGCTCTAATTGATAAGCTGGCAAGTTGGCCTGGCCCTTGATCCCAGGGTTTTCCCGGGTTTCCCTCGGGGCTTTCCACTTGCCACCGGCCATCATGTGCACTCGATTACTTGGGGCCATCAGAACTGCAGCGGTGGTCAAGGAGCCTTGAATGAGTTGCGATCACGGCCCCGGCTAATGTTTATTAATTTTCATTTTCCTTTACACACATTTTCCCTAATAGACTGGTGCAATCGCTTGGCTGGCCAAGGCAGTGAAAAAAAAATAATGCAAATTGCCTTGGCTACCGGGGATACACTTGAAAAGTTTGCCATAAAAACAAGGCTGCAGAAGAAGCTTTAATTTAGGTTTATAAAAATAAAATTATAAATTTTCTTAATCATTAACGAACTTGGCTGTATACCTTATCTTATCTGAAATGTTTAGTTTGTGCCTGATACAGCTTTGTTATTTTGAAAATGACATCATTTTAAATTAGGGAAACTCCCTTTTAGCATTTTTACTAACCTAAAGTGTTAACAAATTAACCCACTTAAAAGTTGTATTTTCACTTTAATATCAACACATTTGGCAATAACATTTTACTAATTAAAATTCAGTAGGGATAAATCTGTTAACTGGATTAAGGGAAAACCAAATTTCAGCGCCAAACTTTGACAGGAGTTGTTTGTTTGGCCAGGGTCAGGGATTAATTCAATGGAAAACCAGTATCAAACGCAACCTCAAACGTACATAGTACGATATTCACATAACCCACTCCGCGGGCAGTTCCCTCGCTAATTGGATTAGCATCGAAGGGTATTCAACTGCGGTTAGGCAGGCGAGGAACCACAATTTCTTGTTTTCTGCGGATGGTGGATGCGCTGCTTCAACCTGACACGCAACTTTGCTCTCTGTGGGGCAGCCACTGGGGCTCCGCACTATAAGCCACTCTATAAGGCACTGTAAAAAATTAAACTTGAGAAATTATTATAATAAAATTTAGAGCTTTGTATTTTTTAAATATTTTGTAATATAATTTCTTCTAAAGTTTCTGGTATAAAATATTTCTCTTGCCAAAAATCTCTCATTAAGTGCCAATTTTTTCTCCCAGTCTCCGGCATGTTGGCCTGCTTTGGACATGGACTCCACCAACTCTCTGTCCCGTTCTGTTTCGCTGGCTTGGGGCTCAAGTGGCGTGTCCATGTCATTTACCTGGCAGCCACTCAAGTGGCTGCGGCAACGGGGCGTATGGGCGATGAGGGGGAGCCGAGGGAGCTGTGGGATCAGTACAAAGTTCTGATGCGGTTTTGCTGCAATTATATAATATTGACATTAGTTGCATGTTGCCTGTCGCTTTATGTTTGTACCGAGGCCGGAGATTGAAAAAGCTTGGAGCTTAATTGCATCTTCAGTGGCTTCTAGACGGAGATAAAGATGCGGCGGCAACCGCTGCTTCATCAGCAGAAATCAAAAATCAATATTATCTTTAATGGCTCAATTATTTGATTTGCTTTTCAATTTAATGGGCTTAATGCCGCAAATTAATTGCACTCTCCAGCCCTTGTCCTACCGCTTAACCCATCAAGCTTCAAGCCTCCGAGACTCATGAGTATCTTTACATTTCCCATATCCATCCACAGAATCCAGCCGTGTTCTTCAAGCCGATTCACACATATCCAGGCGGCTCAGACTGACTGACAGCCACAGACGGCTGCAGACTATTGACGATATCTTCCAAGAGGACAACAGGCATATCAGGAGGAGAGAGAACGATTGGAAAACGAGAAAAACATATCCTGCATCATAAATCATTGCCAGGCTTTGATTGATGTTGCGTATACGCAATGTGGGCCTCTAAGTGAAAGCTCAAAGAGAGAGTAAGACATTAGCACCTTCTGGGAACTAACAACATCATCATCATCACCATTGCCGTCATCGTCGTCGTCGTCGGCATTCAGTAGAAACCACAAATCCTACAAACCAAAGATGGCATTCATCTGGCGGCGACGTTCCACGACGATTGTGAAGCTGGTCTTCTTCCTGCTGGCCATCTGGTTCTGCATAGCCTTCCTGGTCTACACGGACGACACCCGGCGGAGAGCCTCCCAGGAGGGGGGTGGCAGTGCGCCGGCAGGCAGTGCCCTTGGCGGAGGACCAGGAGCAGGAGCAGCAGGACTGGGCGATCCCATTGCCTTGGCTCTAAGGAACGAGCCTGCGGGCGAGGACCTGGGCATCAATGGGAATGTAATCGGCGGCTCTGATGGAAGACACAAGCCTGCCCGGGACGAGGCCGACATTCCGCCCACAGTGGGCAAGCACAAGGAGAACCTGGCGGAGAAGCTGCGCAAGAGGGCCCAGGAGCACCAGAAGGCCAAGCCCGTAGAAGGTGAGTCTGCCTTGATTTAATTGCATATTAATTGCATTTATTCTGTGTAGCGGGTGGGTCCATAATGAGTGATAATTTAAGTTAGGCAAGTCGGGAAAAATGCGAACTAAGAGTATTTAAGCCCTAACATTTTTATGCAATTATCTGGTCCTGTTAGTGAGCCAAAATGAAGAACAAAGTAACCTAAACAGGTGCTTAGCACACTTTTTTGCTTAGCTTAGTTAGTTAGCTGGGATTTTTAGTAGAGAAAGTTTGGTATTTTGTATTCCTTAGATTTAAAATCAGATGAATTTAATTGATTTAGTGGATTTATTTTACCGAATTTTTTATTTAAATAGTTTCTACCATTAATATCCAAAATTTAAAGTCTGTACTTGTTCTATTTTATCCTGTTTTAATCTCGTAAAATATGTTTAAATGTAATTTATATTTACCTAATGACCTTGCCACTTAAGATTTTCCACGTAGATTTTGCCCAACAAATATTTTGTAAAGGAAACCCCAACAAAAGGCAACATTTTCCCTAAGAATTCAAGCTCCTTTTCCCCTCGGTTCCGCACATTCTTCGCCCATTAGTGCCCAGTGCACTTTGCATATCGGAATCCCTCTGTTCTGTGTCCAACAATAAGCATTTATATTGAAATCAGTTGCACATTTATTTCCGACTCAAAGCCCCTCGGATGGCTCCGATTTTCCCCGCTTTCCATCGAGCGTTTTCCGCTCTTGTTATCGACGCTTGCAAATCTATTTTTCTTTATAGAGCAAGAGCAAAAGCCCCTCTTCGGTCCCCTCTCTTTGAACATCAACGAGCTGCGTTTTTTGCACTTCATTTCCACGCAATCGCTTGCAACTAATTCCCATCAATTCAATGCACACGCAAAATCCCTCCTCGCCTCCTGTGCTGATTTTTTCCCTCGCATTCCTGCCACCCATTTTGCTGCAGTCTGGTTTCCGCCGTGCTCCTCGCAGTTGTTTACGGTCACACATCCTCAATCCTTGTTTGGGAGATTGCATTTTGGGTCACCAGCCCGATCCGGTGGAAGACGTTGCGAACCAAAACGGGGATAATAACACATATTGCTTTCCTGTGTTCGCCTCTTTCCCTCCTCACTCTTCGGGGCGGAAAACTTGCTGCTGCTGTCACACTTCCTTCTTTTGGCCACCGCCTTTGTGCCTTTAAGAAAAATTTCTAACAAGTTTTACAACAATATCGAAGATGCCAGCGGCTAGCACCACTAACAACGCAGACAACAACTTGCAGCACTTAACAACTCGGGTTTTGCTGCCAAACAGCATTTTCAATGTCAGCAGGAGGGGAAAAAAGAGAGTCCGAGTCCGAGGAGGGGGGGCCTTGGCTCACAGATAGATATTCGCATTAAGCCTCGGCGGCGGCTGGCAGAAATAATGTTACTTACTAATCAAGTCAAGGCTTAGAGGAGCCGGCCCTGCGATTTTTACTCAATGGACACTTGACTGGCCGCCCAGGCAAATCAATGAAGCCAGACCGAAGCCAACCAGCCATGAATTTCAGGGGGCTCTCTGTAATGGCAATTTCAAGGGGCCTAAAGAGCACTGAACAAAAGTTAATTCATATTTTTCTTAGACATAAATTAAGATGAAAGCAAAGCTTAAGTTAGGAACACTTTTAATTAAAGGGTGTTCATTTTCAAAATTAATTTCAAGCTTATTGAAAGATTATAATTGAGGAAAAATCTAGATAAAAGGGTCTTACTTTTCTCTAGATTTTTCTCTCAGTGCTGTACCTTGTAGCTTCCTGTACGAAAGACCCTCCTTCATCTATTGCCTCGCATGTGGAACAAGCATTTAAGATTGCATCAGCATGTGGTCGGTCAGTTGGGGGAATAAAAAGGGAGAAACAAGGTGGAGAAGCTGGTGGAGATCTAGCCTTCCTGGCAGACAATGCACGTATTTGCAATTTCGCATATCATGTTTGCATCTCTCGCTCCTCGCTGCTCCTTCATCATCGTAGTCTGTCCTCTGTACCCGTCTCCATCATCATCACCATCATCATCATCCTGGCCATTGTCGTGGGGCAGCATCTGCTCATCAGCGTTGAGGTGGCAAAGCTACAAGTTGGTCCCCGATCCTAGGCAGTCTGTGAATCTGCAACAATCGGAGGCTTTGGAGGCTTTGCAGCCATCGGAGGCATCAGCAGCTGCCCCATGGCGTCAAAATTGTGTGCAAGCCTACAAACGTTTACCAACACTCTAAAGGAAAAGGGCTCACACAGGGCGACCTATTGATTTTTTAGGCACAGTGAAACTGATATTTATATAAGGGGATATTCAAGGGGTACATTAAAAATATAAATTATTTTACGCTTTTGGTATTTAACAATAATAAAAAGAATTTCTGCAGAGGTTTCAACAAATATATGATAACCTTTGTGACTTGGTTTCTTATGATAAAAGAATTCATAAGACAACATGTTATATTTTGATCTTGTTAGGTTCTAAGGTTACCTCATACTTTAAGATTTCAGACTGACGTAGAAAAGCTTTCAACAAGTATAAATAAATGTAGAAGGTTCTTGAGTGTCTTTGATCGTTAAGGAAATTCTAAAAAGAATTTCTGCAGAGGTTTAAGCAAATATTCCGTAACCTTTATGACTTGCTTTCTTATGATAAAAGAACTCATGACACGATACATTATCTTTTTATCTTTTTAGGGGCTTAAGGTTACCTCATACTTTACTGACGTAAAAAAGCTTTCAACAAGTGGAAAAAAATTTAGAAGGTTCTTAAGTGTCTTCGATCGTTTAGGTTCTTTTAAATTAAATCCAAGCCAAGCTTTGTTATATAATTACAAATCACATAAAATGGTTATGGAATCCCAAGCCAAACATGTTTCCACTCCGATTGCTTGTGATGAAACCCATTTCATTTAATTTTAATCTTCTGCAGACTTTCTAGACAGCAAGCCATTAAGTTTGGTTTATGGGTTTAGAATACATTTCAGACTTGGGCTAGAATTTACAACTGCTTTGGCAGTTCCACAAATAGATCATCCTTTTCCAGGCTGCCAATGATTTTATTACCACTCTCTCGACGGGGGGCCACTATATGTTAGTGACCACGGTGGCATCATACTCCTCCATTGGGGCAGTTCCTGCAGTTCCTCCGGACTGTGTTCATAGCTGGTAATTAGTGTTGTTGTACTTATTGGCTTTGGCCTTGGGGCGCGTTACCACCGCCGAAATGGCTAAAATGGTAAGAGTTGCCAAGCGGAGATCGGAAGAGGAGAGTGGAGTCCGGAGACGGAGACCGGAGAGAGCGTGGCTGCAACACGACGTTTATCGCGCGTTCGCATCGGGTTCTTAAGGCAACTAAGCCCCAATTCCCCCACTTTGTAAGGGCTCCACGCTATATAATGCGGTGCACTGAAAGAAACCATATTTACCTATGAATTTTCATATAAATTTTTATAAAAAATAAAAAGCCCAAATTAGGGTTATAGGAATTCAAATAACAAATAATTTTAAGTTGTATATTATTTTTTTATTAATTTTTTTTTCTCAGTGCCCTGAAACCTGCCCTCTGGCCATGTTATCTTGATCGTTGGCCACCTTTTGCCTTCCAATCTCCTTGACTTTGGTTGTGTTTTTTTTCTCTGCCTGCTCTTCATATATGCATAATTCTTGTTTTTACAATTTAGCAGCGATAATGATTTTATATATACATGGCAATATGGTTACGCCCCCTTTGGGCCAGATTGATTTGCCTGCTTTGTCCGTCTGACGTTCTTTTTTTTTGCGCTATCCTTCTCTCCTCTCCTCGCTCTTTGGCTTTAATCAATGCTAATCCCAGGGCTAGATTCTCTTTTGTTGTTCGCATGTCTATTGCTATTTATCGCCCACACGCAGGATACATGGTATTTGGATATGAGTAAAGGACATGGGAAAATCCCCAGACCCCCCTCTGGCGGAAAATCTTCCAATATTCTGCGAAATAACGGCACTTTGGCATATTATGTTTCTTTTATGCGGCAAACATGATGATGAAACATGCACGCAGCCCAACAGGCTAACAGGCAGATATGTCAGCTGCCTTCCGTTCACACACACAAAGGTATTTGTCATGTGGCCACGCCCCCCTTCTGCTTGGCAGGATACAAGCGCAGCGTAGAGTATTCTCCCCCCTGCTCCTCCTCCTCCTTGGCCCCCATTTTCCACCTGCTGTTGCTGTCTATAACAAAACATTTATAGCTTCCTGTCACGCTCAGGCGTGTCCCTCGAGCTCTGTTCGCTGCGATTGTCTCCTTTTGTCTTCACATTGAGGCTCTCCCTCTCTATCTCCCTCTCTCTCTCTGCCCCTGCCAGGACTCGTTTGTGCCAGATGCCAGCAAATGGAAATATAACGCATACGCAGTGTTGAAACTTGACAAATATTGTCAATTTCGATTTCCTAAATGCACAAAAGTTGGAAGGTGAATCGATACGAAAGTTGAGAGGAAAAAGTTGACAGCTGAATGATCAATTTTCACTTAAGTTGATTATGTTTCGGAACTACTGGGGAATATAAAATAAAATGCAGCAGTCTTTTGGTTTGGTTGAAAGATATTTATAAAGATATTTAAAGACTTTCAAGATGATTTTTCATAAAGATTAGGGAACTGGTATAATGGCTTATTCAGTTTAATCCCAAATTAAGTTATGCCTAAAACGTAATACAAAAATAAAAATATACGAAAATAATCCACAAACAAATATCCGCTGCATAAAAGAAATTATTTCATCATTTAATCAGATAATAAATCTATTTTCAGTACACTTTGTATACAAAAGCTGGCTTTAATTGATTTATTAATTACATTTTAAACTCTTTAAAATGAATTTAAATTCCGATTTTAGAGGACTGCCAATAAGTTACTCCCATGGCGGGAATTATCGGGGATTTATAGCGTTTCCACATAATGTACAACTTTGTTGGGCTGCTCACCTTTGTCCAAAAGGGCGTGACCATAATTGGGTTACCTCGAGTGGAACTCCTCGGGACGGGAGGCAGGAGGAATGGCGATAAAAGGGAAGCGAGAGCGGAGCATCGCCGCTGGGCGGAATCATTAATATCGAAAGAGGCCATAAATATGCTACAGTGAATCAATAAAAGACATAAAATCCAGTTACAGGCCCCTCCTCCCCGCCCTTTATTTATTCTTTTTTTATTGTTTTTTATTATGATGATGCGTGTGCAGGCCCAGCATGCAAAAAAGTTCATTACGAACGGGGTGTGGGCTTGGGGTTTTAAGGATGGGAACAGGACGCAGGACTAGGCGCAACTGGGGATGCCAGGAGAGAGGATGGAGAACCGAAAACTCGACTTGGCACACGCTTGAATATTCCGCAATGAAGTTGTAACTACGGCAACCGGCGACAAATCATAAAATTTATGAGTTCCCCAGTTCCCCAGCAGCCCCTCTCTGCTCTTTCAAGGCGCCGCCTCTGGGCAATTTAATGGTTTTTCTCTTATTTTCCATTTTTGTGCGAACAAATTTATTGTCGGCTGATTGGCCTCTTGGTTAGGCTCCTCTTCCCCGTCCTGGCTAACATAATGCGGTTGGAATCCCCTCTCCCCCCGTCCTTGTGGGACATTCCACTCATCCTGCTTATTTCCTAGCCTTTTATGGCTTTTTATTTTGCCAGCCAGCTTTTTATGCTTATTGAAATTGAAATGATTGTGGTAATTGAAATGTTTTTGCATGGCTGCAAGTTGACCAAATGGAATGGGAATGAGGACAGAAATATGCTTCCCAATTTGGAAAAGGAATGAGGCGAGCGAAAGGTTTTAGTTAGTGCAATTTGCAAAAAAAAAGAAGGGAAATGAGATGAAAGAAGCCAGTTAATAAAGCCGAAGCCCTTAAGTTTTTTATGGACTTTTAATTGAACCGGTTTAGTTTGAGAAGTTATATTCCAAAGCTTTAGGAGAATCAATGCTTTCAATCGAAATGAGTTAACATTTGAGGTTTTCTCTCTTGAAATTAAAGAAATATTTTTCTGTAGAAAATCCCTTCAGTCAAAACAGATTAGAAATTATTTATGTACACTTGCTACTAAATTCGATTTCCTTTGAACCTGCTAAAATAATTTTCCTTTAAATCTCTCTTAATCCCAATTAAACCTCAAGTTGATGAAACACTTTTAATTAAATTCCTAATCCCCCTAAGCGCAGACTCAGGTTGTGTTTTCATGTCATTGCTCAAGAAATTTCCATTAATGTTGTCCCGTTTTTGAAAGGACAACGAACACAGGACTCCCGGACAGACAGACTGGCACTCAGGCGATGCCCAATAAGTGTCACTTGTGGCTGACAAATCGCATAAAAAGCAGGAGCAGAAACGAGAGAAGAGTATGTAGGGGAGACAGCAGCTGAGAGAACAGGAGAATTCATATTTCCATGCAAATGCAAATAACAAAATAATAAAATGCACAGCACAGCAAGGACACAAGGACACAAGGCACATGTGTGTGTGCTCATGAGGGGTGTGAAAATGGGGAAAATAGGAGCATAGGAGAAGGAAATTTGCAAGGCAAACGATTTTTCATGACCCTGTGAAGAGCAGCATCTCTGACGATGGCAACTTTTCATGTGCAACGTGCAGGCAACTGAGTTCTGAGAGGGGGGAAAGGGAATATTTGTGTGTACTTTGTCGTAAATTTCACGCACAACAAAGCTTTATCTTCATTCCACTCACCTTTGGCTCACTATTTCGGGGCAAATATAAAGTAATGTCGACGCTTACTTACCATTTTCCATTTTCTCCCTGCTTTTCCTCAGATGATAAAAAAGTGATTGATCCGCCGACCGACTTGGAGGACAATCCCGGCGAAATGGGCAAGCCGGTGAAGCTGCCCAAGGAAATGTCCGAGGATATGAAGAAGGCTGTGGACGATGGCTGGACCAAGAACGCCTTCAACCAGTATGTTTCTGATCTAATCTCGGTGCATCGATCTCTGCCAGATCCAAGGGATGCCTGGTGCAAGGACTCGGCGCAATATAGAACCGATCTTCCCAAGACCGATGTCATTATCTGCTTCCACAACGAAGCCTGGACGGTGCTCCTGCGAACCGTGCACTCGGTGTTGGACAGATCTCCGGAGCATTTGATTGGCAAGATTATACTCGTGGACGACTACAGCGATATGCGTGAGTTTTAATTTGGATTTATCCAGATTTTCACCCTATTTTAATATACATAATCTGACCCCTTTACAGCTCACTTGAAGAAGCAATTGGAGGATTACTTTAAGCCCTATCCCAAGGTCCAGATTCTCAGAGGCCAGAAGCGCGAGGGCCTGATCAGAGCCCGAATTTTGGGGGCCAATCATGCCAAGTCCACGGTACTTACCTACTTGGACTCCCATTGCGAGTGCACGGAAGGTGAGTTTTAATTGAATCAAATATGCAAAATGCCCAAAAGTATACCAAACTTTTTTCGGCTGGAAACTCGGCTTTCAATTTGCCATATCGACCATATGCTAATTGGCCAAATAAAGCTACAAATTCGCTCTTAATTGACTTACCAACTTTTGTTAGGCCACTTTCCGGGAGGGTTTCATAAAAAATGCAGGCAAAAATAAATATTTTAATTTATGCCAGCAACGATAAACCGAAATCAAATGGCAGATTTTAATGCCGCCATAGAACCGAGATTTTCCCCCAAAAACTGGGTCTCTCGTATCTCGTTTATGGCCGAGTGTAATGTTCTCGGCGATACTCAATTTTGATGGCCATCAAAGCAAATCCGTCGGGCCGAATACGATGCCAATAAAACAAGGACCGAGCCCTAGAAAAATCACTTAATCTGCGGCATTAGGCCCAGTCTGTTTCCGTTTCTGATTCGGTTTCCTCTCGGCACTGTTTCTCATTTTGCTCCCTTTATTAAGCCGTCGAAGCTGGCGATAAGTAAACCTACGAAAAAGGCAATCAATTCAGTTTATTGAGAAACTTGGCAAAAAGTATACAAAAGTAAAGTCGAGGAGGAAGCAAACTTTAGTGACTGAGGAGGAGCAATTTAATTATTTAACTAAAGCTGTAGATTAATATTTGTATAGATTTTTAGTTATTAAATCAAGCTTGGGTTCTTTAGGAAATTCAGGCATCATATTTCGAGTATGTCCTGAGTATTCATTAATATATTTCCTTACAGGCTGGCTGGAACCGCTCTTGGATCGAATTGCTCGCAATTCCACAACCGTTGTGTGTCCCGTGATAGATGTCATCAGCGATGAGACCCTGGAGTATCACTATCGGGACTCCAGTGGCGTTAATGTGGGAGGCTTTGACTGGAATCTGCAGTTCAGCTGGCATCCTGTGCCCGAACGTGAAAGGAAGCGCCATAATGTAAGTCCATTTTAATAACTTTTCAAGGCAAACTCAACTCAAACCCCAAAAGTTAAGGTTCCGTGTTCTGCGGTTAACTTAAGCACGCCCGGGCTGGGTATTTATCCCCACTTGTGCCTTTGTTTGTGTGTGTGAATTTAACTTTAGTTATGTTTGTTTAACGCCGCGGTTACCATGGCTATATGCCATCCCGTGACTTTGGTTTGTAACCCCATTCGGAGGTTTTTCCCCATTGGAACGCCGAGAACATGAAGCCGCTTAAAGCGCCTGAACGTGACTACAGAAACGGAATGTTTGCCGTGAAAAGGGAATGTGCGCGCCTGTCAATACAAACACACACACATACACACATTTGGGAGGAGTTTTCCGGGGGAAGGAACCATCAGGGAGGGAGCCAAACACTCGTTCTCACGTACAGGCCACAAAAGTGTCGTTCGCAGTATGAGCTATTAGAACTAAGAGTCGTTTCCCGCGCTGCGATGAGCTTGCAAATTTATGCTCAAGTTGGGAGGAAGTTAAAGCCAAAGTTATGGCCTTGGTTAGTTATATGGCCAGATAGTCCAGGAGCCTCAGGGATATTCAGAATATTTAAAGAGGCATAAAAAAACACAGATACTTAAGTTTTATATTGGGGAAAAGATGGTATTGAATGGGATTTTTAGATGAGCTGATAAATTGTGTAAAATAATCGATAGAAAAGGAAGAAAGCGATCAAATAAACCTAATATTTTCGCAAACTTCAGTTAAGCATTTGTTTAAAAACAGAGGATTTGAAGAGCTTTTCCTCCAGTTACGTAAAAGTTGAAATTATCTACCCACACTCCTCAACTATACACTTAATCCTGCCAACACGTTTTGTAGTTTTATGACCGCCTGTGCTCAACACGTACCAACTTTTCCCATACACTGACAAGCAATTAGATACTCCCGCACACACACACGTGCCCCATAAGAGGGGGATGGAAAAGGGTTTTCCGGCGTGAAAAGCGTGTGTGGAGAAGCAGAGACAAAGAGACAGGCAGGCTCCGCAAATGGACATTCAAGACTGTCGATGGGTTTTCCAATTCGCCGACAGCTGCTGGGAAAACTACTCCTTAGCTGAGCCATTTCACGATTTTCACGTAGAAGTCCTGCCATCGAGTCCTCTTCAACTTCACTATTTGTTTTACGTTTTAATTAAAAGTTCATAATTACACCGTTCTCTGGGCGATTCTGGTGTGAATTGCCTTAAATCGGGCACATTTATTACACATGCGATATATTACGTATACGCCACGAATGGCAAATGGCTGAGGCGAAGTGGAAGCGCAGAAAATGCAGAAAAGGGGGCCTTGACACTGCAATTAAAAGCCAAAAATGTTAACAGCACATTTTCGCCGGCTGCTTGGGTTTCTGTTGCCGTTGCCTCTGCCGTTGCTCTGTGTTGCATCGCCTTTTTGCGGCGTAAATATCTGGCATAATTGTTTTTACAAGCGCCGAGGGGATTTATGGCAGCACTCTTGCCGAAAAATCCCCGCTAAAGGCCGCACGGCCGCTGCAAATTGTTGCCGGTTCCTGGCAACATGCGGCGCGGCGTGGTAAATCCTGGCTCCCAAAGCCTGTCTCCATCCTTGCGTCGCCTCAAGTTGCACTTAGCAGCTAAATCAAGTAAAGCATTTCCTCCCTGCAACAACATTGGCAATTTGCCGACTCGAAAGGCGGAAGCCAACTGCCGCTGGAGCCCATAAATGTAGCTATTCCCCGTCACACACATGGGTGTATGCGTGGTGGGAACAGATAATGGCCGACGCGGAGAATTTTCCGTTTTTCCCTCATTCTCGGCAAAGTCCCCTAGCGAAATTGTGTAAAGTTTTTGCTGAAAATTGAAAGGGCTGTGCGAAGGAAATATGTTTAAGGAGTTGCAGAACTGTAGATTTAAGAGGAAGTTACTTCGGTTGAGATTTTCTGAAATAGGTATTAACTTTGTTATTTAATTAGGAAAGTATTAAAACATTATTTCATTAAAATAGTTTCCTAATTAAAGTTTGGCCACCTGCTGTGCACAAAGGATTGGTTCTCTCCCCTCATAACTAGGCAACCGATTAGTAATTTCTAATATCTGTTTGAGTTATGCGTTGTGCCAGGTGGCATAAACAAAGCTCCACAGTCTGTGACAAGCTCAAGTATATATGCTCATCCCCCTTTCGGGGATTTTCAGCTGCCGGGCACAGCTGTTGACAGTCCCAAAGCTGCCTGAACGAAAATCCGCCCGGCAACTTCTGATGTCTGTCCAAAGTTGCTTAACTTGTTACGAGTTGGCAGCAACAGCAACAGCAACAGCAGCAACAATAATACTCCTAGCTGGGGGAATCAAAAATACATATTCGTTATGGGCAATGCCATTTCCCCTGCACTCGAAAGTTGCTACTTCAGCTTTTGTTTGTATTTCCTTGGTGGATGCCACTGCTCCAAGGTAAAAGTTGTGTGCTCCTTTCAGCCCGGGATACATTTATTTTTATTTTCCTGCAAAAAATAATTCTGAAAATGCAGAAGCTGGGGATTTGGGCTAATGGCTTTGCAACTGCCAGGCAGCTTCTGCCACCACCCTCGGCGAATCAATCAAATCGAGTTTTGAAAAGAGAAAAATCCGTTAAGCAAATCTTTGACAGTTAATCATTTTAAACAACTTAATTCTACTTTGAAAAGTTTGCTTTTTGTTGCCTTTTTCTGCGCTTCCTTTTGTACGTATTCCTGGCAAGGCAATATGAAAAATTTAAATATTAAAGAAACCCCACCAAAATAACATGAAACGTAATTTGTTTCGTTTGCACAGCACATACCGCAGGCTGCAAAAATATAAATATATATAAACGTGTGTGTGTGTGTGGCAAAGCAGTGAAAACTAATCCCCGCAAAGAGGAAAAAAATCTCGAATAAAACTACGAGCACAAACAAATTCATACAGAGCACTGATCCCTGCGGGCTGACTGTGGTGGTTGGGGAATATTTGCCTGCTGTGCTGGGCGTTGAAACACTAATCCAATTATTTGAGTATAAAGAGTAGCAGCAGTAGCAACGACTAAGGCACGAAATTATTCGATAGTGGCGGACAGGGCGTATGCGCAATATGCACGCTCCAGCAGCCAAACGCACACAACGCACGCAGCACTCATACGCAATGTTGGCCAAAGCGTTTAACTATACATAGAGAGGCCAAATATACATAAAGAAGAGTGCCTGAAGTGCCAAATCCCCGCAGCACGAGCTCCCCTTTCACTGCCCCGAAAGCATCCTCAAATGGAATACCCTTGTTTGAGGAGAAATGGAAACGAAATACAGTCAAACTTTGTTAAAAGCGACTCAACTTGAGATTCGCTTGAGCTTAATTGAAATTGATTAGCCTGGGTGTTGAGGGTTCTATTAGCTAATAGTTACTTTGGCTTTATATGGAGGAAACACTACATATTGTTTATGTTTTTAATTTGTTAAATTATAAACTATTATATTATTATAAGAATTTGTTGCCTCGAGGAAGTTCAACTGTAAACAGAAAATTGTGGGCAAAGTTTACCTTTAAAAATTGTTTAGGCTGTCGTCGTTGCTCGTCGGATCCTATTCCAACCTGGCATATATATATATACATATATATGTGTGCCTGTGTAATGGGGCCTGTGGATAGGTAAATGCTTTCTAATATCCTTGGAGAAGGGGCAAATAGAGGGGAAGAACCCATAGAGATAGAGCCGCTCTCATCCCGGCCATTGCACGTTTCATTTCACTTCTTTCGCAGCCGCTTGATTCCATTCGGATTGCCTGTGCGTACACCACGTTGTTGTTCCCTTCGAGGGCCTTTTTATGCCTTTGTCTGGCATTTGTTGTAGTTGTGAAATCGTGCATAACACTGGGTTTTTCCTATAGCCAGAACAGAACTGAACGTTCTGGGGCTCGATACTCGTGTGCTGCGTATGCGAAATTTTCAACGTTTTCGCTCGAATGACAAATGTTGAGCAGTCAATTCGGTGCTTTCGTTGCCGGCTTTTCGGGCTTCCAGCCACTCTGGCCTGAACGCTTTAATGATGAAGCCCATTACGTATTTTCTGTCAAAGTCAATTGGATTTCGCCTATTCATTAGAGCACGAAGCCCGAGGCTCAGCAGTCACAGCGAAAGCCTAAATATTCCCGCGGGGAAAGGCGGCGATTGTGTTATTCATGAAGACAGGGGAGTCGGAAAATTAATGTCGAACATGTATGGCAGTCGATATATAAGAGAAAACAAATGGGAAACACAGGGAATTTTGTGGAATATTTATATGAATTTATATAATGTGAGAAGCTCTTGGAATTTGGAACGAAAAAACAAAGCTAAAGATGAGGGAAAATTAGATTTATTAAGGTACAAAAGGAACTCTGTTAAGGCTTATAAAAAACAAGGAAACCCTAGGGGTATTGATTCTTGTGTAAATATATATTGACTCTCTAGCCATATATCCTTTTATTTTCATGAGCTTCTGTTCAATAATCACCCTGCCATTAAGACCAATTAGCCCAATAACTTTTCTTTAACGTCCAATCAAGCTCAATTTCCACCATTAATTCAAGCAATTATTTTGAGACATGTTCTAAGCTCCTTTCTTTATGACATTACAAAAATCTTAAGGACAAATAATTCCGTGACAAAGCATAACGTTTCACATGGTCAATTAAACAGAAGTCAGATAGGTGTCCGCTTAGTTGGTCAGACGATACTTGACAGCCCTCAGGATGGGGTACTTCTCGTTGGTGCAGAGTCCTCGGAAGTCGTCGTAGGACAGGTCGAAGAGGGCCACTCCTCCGAGGTTGTTCTGACGCACATAACCCGCCTTTTCGGCTGCGGTGTCGGGATCCTCGAAGCTCACCCAGATGCCATTGTCACCCTTCTTGTCGGCTGCCCTGTAGGCATAAGATCCGAAACGCTTGGCGGGATCCTGAACCTTGGTCAGCGGGGCATTGGCACCCTTGGAGTAGGCATTGTCCTTGTTGGGCAGCAGGGCGCACACCTCCGGCCAGCTGTAGATACCATGCACCTGGGTGTTGCCACCCACAGGAGCCTCATCCTTCACGTGGGAAACGGGAGGCAGACCGGTCTCTCCGGAGTCATCGGTCAGCTTCCAGGGACGGCCATAGGTCGCCACGCCCACATTGATCTTGCTTGCGGGACAGCTGTTGCGCAGCCAGTACTTGACCTGGTAGTCCACATTGAACTCGGGATTGCGATCGCTGAGCTCGTAGGTCGGAGCAGTGAAGTCGGCCACCTCGGGGTTGCGCTGCGGGGTGAAGAAATCAAAGGTTCCCAGGTTCACAAAGTCCAGGTAGTTGATGACAGCCGGGATGTCATAGAACACTACGGGGGAATATGGAAATTAATTTAGGAAATCTTTGACTTAGAAGCCATTTCCACTCACGCGAAGAGTTGACATTGGGCAGCACAGTGGTGGAGAGCAGAAGGTTGTCCGGACGGAAAGAGTTTTTCACATCACGCAGCAGCGCAGTGAACTGCTCCTTGTGCTCCTCGGACCTCTCATCCACTATCGTATCACCGGTGAATACCTTCTTGAAACCCTTCCAGATGCTGCCCAGTCCGCTGTGCACCTTCTTGGGCTTGTTTTTGGGGAACTGCCAGGCAATGTCAAGGCCATCGAAGCCGTAGGTCTTCACCAGCGAGTAGACAGTGTTCACGAAGCGAGTGCGACCCGTGGAGCTCTCAAGCAGAGCCAGGTACTTGTTAGGCAGCTCCTGGGCATCCTTGTCGGTCTCAATGTCCTTGTCGCCTCCCACACTAAGCAGGATCTTCAAGGCGGGGTACTTGCGCTTCAAGCGCGTCACTGTCCTGTAGAGACCCTTGCCCAGATCGAGATCCAGCTGCTGGTTCAGACTCACGGCCTTGTTGGAGTCACGCTCGATGCCGGCATAGCCGTAGATCAGATAGTCGCAGAATTGCAGGGCCGGCTCCAGCTCATCGATCACCAGTTTGCCAAGACCTAAATTAAAGAGGAGGTTACTAGACTTGGGAGAAGGTTCAAAAGCACAGACGATAGTGTTATCTTGACAAAATTCAAATAATATTATTATTAATTATCTTTTTGACATACATATTTCTTTATAAATAAAATCCCCCAATTTATTTCCAGTGCACCTTATCGCTGGCACATCCGACTTGAATAAATAGCGAACTACTTAAAGTGATTTCTGAGAATTTCTTGATAAGCGCTAGCTAGCTTGTTTTCGATTTCGTTTCCATATTTTCGCTCTACTAATTAGCAACTCTCCGAGGTTGTTATGTAACATCTGAAATGTATTACAGTGTACTTTACCTTCCTTGACGAAACTGCCCGAATCGTAGTAGCAAACCAGATGCTTCTTGGGCACTCCCGGTTGCTGGGGTGCTGCCTGGATGCTGGCTGCCAGGCATAGCGATACTATCGCCAGGGTCTTGATGATCATCTTGAGTCGCTCTTCTAATAGTTTTTTTTTTTCGATTCCGTTGAGCTGTTCGCCGCTCGAGTGTCGACTGGGAACTGTAAGCTGAGCTCAGCGCAGCGCGGGAGCCCAGCTTGTCGAAGGTTGAGACGTGGTCGTAATTGTTGTTCTTATTTTCGTTGTTGTGGGCCGAGAGCAAAGTGTGAGCTGATAAACAAAGCGAAGCTCAGGCGCGATCATTAGAAATACATACAGTGGGGATTCGATGAAGGGGATGGTTAATGTAAAGATAATATATTAAAAATAATATTTGAGGGCTTAAATATATTAATTTGGTTAAGAAATATAAGTTAGGGGTAGATAATGCTTCATTATATACATAGTTAGTTCTTGTATTTAAGCTTTACTTAGTATTTTGATAATACAATAAAAATTAAATTCCCTGCAAAATATAGTTAAATAATTATATTTATAATCAAACAATGCTTAGGGTGAACTGTAGGAACTTTTATAAATATTTTTTTATGAGGAATATCAAACGTTGTTCTTTTCAATTAGTTTTTATTAAATTACATTTATTTCTTACATATTTACTCCTGTCAAATTACAAAGTCTACAAGATTCAAGTATTTATTTTCAAACGAATTAACTTAAATATTTCCTAAATTATTGACCTTTCTCTGACTAACTTTTAACGACTTAAAATAAACCCTTAATTGTATTTATTAACCCCCAAAACTGGTTTCAACTTTACATTTTAGGTAACCTTTTCAGTGTGAATAAACTTCAGAGGCCTGTTTCCACTGTATTAATTCCATTACGTTTGTGTGTGGGCCTCACACAAATATATTTAAATTTTTACGACTTTTGGTTGTCGACAAATTTAAATTTGTGTTTTTTTTTTTTCGTCTGCTTATTCCTCTTCTGTTTGTTTCCTTTGCTTGTTTGTTGGTTTCCAGCTCTGAACTGCGAACTGTTATCAATTCTCGGCCCCGATTTGGGTTTTTTTTTTTTTTCCCCGGATTTTCTAAACCCTAATCCAGAGCCTCCTCTTCCCTGGCCTCCTCTTCCCTTGGCATTCCTTTCTTGTGGGTCTTTGCATAATTCTTGTGTTTGCTTGCCCTAATCGCTGTTCAATCCACTTGCTCCCTTTTGTTCTCTGAACCTCTCACTAGCACATGCCGGGCTTTTTTCTGATCCTGCATAGGGAGAAAAAGTAGCTGGGAAATTTAGGGAAATTGTGGGTATCTAGAGGTAATAATGAGGATTTATTTAGATATTTATTTGACATTAGTTTAAACCAAGTTTCAAAGTTAGTTAAGATTTTTAAAAATATTTATTTATTGTTTTTTGTAACCTCTTGAATATTTTTCTCTGTGCAAATGCAGCTTACTCGTGTTTCATAATTCATGTTGTGCGAGTGGGGGTGGTGTCTCTGTGTAGAGGCGAGAGTGTGCTCCATCAATTCCATTTATTTAGTCTGCATCTTCCTTTATTCCCAGACATTCTTGCCCCTCCATCTATCTGTCTGAATCTGAGTTGAGGAATTGTTTTTGGAAATTCATGGGCATATCGAATGTTACATGGAAGCCAAATGGAATTGGCATGCTCTTGTTTCAGCTCCTTCTTTTGGTTCAGCCTCCGGTTGATTTGAATATGGAGTGAAGTCTGCTAGATGAAAGGTCTTGTGTTTGCCTGCCACTCAATTATTTTCTGTGCAATTTCAATTTTGTACATTATCAATTAACAGACTCGCTTTCATCTTTTTTATTCGCTGCCCTCTGTGTGTGGGTGTTAATTCCCAAAAAAAAAAAATCTGGGTTAAGCTTGGGCTTCGAAAAACCCAATCACATGCACGAGCGCTTTCAACCAACTACAAAAAAATACCTAAAATCGCCGGGAGCCCAGAAAAAGGTTTTATTTTTCTCCTTTGCGGCTGTTGAGATTTTCGGATTTTTCTCTTTTTTCCAAATTTTTAGCAGGGCATGTTCTCATTTTTGCTTTGAGCTTTTTTGGTTAATTAATTTTTCGCCATGCGCCAGCGGAATATTACTTACACATTTTCCTTGTAGTCCGCATAATTACGTGCACGTTTAACTTTTAATTGAAATGTTGTAACTAGACGTGATGGGTTGAGCGCGGAAGCTGGCGGGAAACTGTGGAAAAACGGGGCCAGGGAAGCGAACTAGGACCTGCGGGCTTGTCATGGCAATTCATAAAACTCCTTGCTGCTGCTGCTGCTGCTTCTTCTCTCTCTTTCCCTTCCTGCCGCCAGGCTCTGTCTATATTTCAGTTTATTATATCGAGCTAAAAGCTGGCGTTCTTTAATTAAACGTGTAGCCAGCAGTATCACACACACACACACAGAGACTCTAGACACATATATATATTTTTGATATTTACGAGCGACCCCGAAGTATGCTACACTTTAGTGGATTACTAGGGAGGGTAGGAGGCAGAGTGGGCCGGCTTTTCGGCTGGCATTAATAATATTCCAAAATTATTATAAAAATACCCAACAATTGAAGCCAGCTTTAACGAGCGCCAGCTGTGGGAAAAGCGAGAGGGAAAAGGAATAGGTTCAAAAAATGCAACTACAGGAAAATGTCGAAAGAAGGAATTTCAAAAGGAAAACTTGAGCTTTGTTTCAGGGATTTATATTGTAAATTTTTAGATAATTTCTTAATATTGTATTTAGTTAGAAAATTGTTCATTCTTTTGAAGATTTTAAATAGCAAAGAGTCTGCTGTAAAACCCAAGGATCGTATGTAAACCTTTAGGATTTTAGGTGAAAGTAAAGGATTTAATAATATAAATTATTAATAAATTAAAAAAAAAGCATTGATTGTAGTTGAATTATACTGCATTTATATAACTGAATAATACATATACCATATATAATACATTTTCACTTATATATTTAAGACTGTAACTCTATATTTATCCACATCTCTTCGCTTTTTACCCATAACTTTGCATATTAAGCCATGTGCAGAGGGTGAAAACACAACACAGAAAACTTTGTTGGCTGCTCGTTTGTTTCTGTTCGCAGGCAGACCCCTTAACCCCGGACCGCACCCACCCCCTTAACCCATGATAGCCGGAAAACCGCAGCAACAGCAACGTGGAGAAGCGAGGAAACAAGATCGCTCCGCTCCGCAATTTCGCCTCGTGGCTCGCAAGTGTATTAATTTGCACCCAATGGCGAGTGACGAGGATGGTGGTTTTCTCTTTTTTTGTCCGGAAAAACCCCAAACTAACGACCCTTTCGATGGGCGGTGGGCGTGGCCCAAGTGATTTGTGGGTGTATAAGACAGATGGAAACCAGGGCTGGCCGATGATGTGACGAGACGAAGACAGTGCAACCATCTATCTTCATGGAAGGCATAGCAATTTGCGCCTCAGTTCATTTTGGCCAAACTAATTGGGCCAAAGTGCATTTGTGGCCTGCAATTTTCCAGCCCTGGCTGAGGGGGGAAAAGCCGGCAAGAGCATATGCAAATCACTCACTCAGGCGCACACAAAATGCATGCATATATATACACAGGGAAATGTATCCTCTGCATGAAAGTCAGCTTACGTGGCGCATGATTTATTAAAAAACGCTCGTAAAAATGCACAGCACACTCCACGGGCAAAAAGGAGCAAAACATGGAGTGCCGACAAAAAAAAAAATAAAGAAAAACAACACATCAAAGGCGGCAGGCATCAGCAGCAGCAGCAACAGTATGATAGCTCCCACTATCCTGCTGCTGCTGCTGCTGGAAAAATGCATGAAAAATAACTATGGAAATAAGCGGAGGCAGCGGATGGCACTGCTAGCAGCAGAAGCACTAAAATAGATATGAAATTTTTAAAGCTTCGCCAGCAACTCTTAACCCATGCCACGCCCCCTTCAAACACTTAGCCGCGCACGATGATAGTTGTGGGCGTATACACATATGGGGCATATATATAGTGAGGAGCAGGACAGGATCGGTTGGGAGCCAAATTTTTCAGACCATCCATCAACTGTCGGAGCTGGGTTCATTTTTAAGCAATTTTCGCAAACGATGCGAGGGGCGAAAGGCTCATTCCGGAGGCCCCTCCAGTTAGAACGCAGCCCCGCATGAAAAATGCACTACAAAAAGAGATATAAACTTTAAAAGTAGGATAGAATTTTTATAGCCAAGAAAAGAGAAATGAAACATAACATTTAGATTCGATTTTTTATAGCCAAGATATATTACTAATTTTATTGCGCGCTTCTTAAATGCGTTTTGCATAACCGACTTTTAAATAATGGCTTTATTTTGAATCGTTGTAGAGTTGATTGTAATTTCTAAAGAGTTATTAGGGCTTTTAAAAAAATAATGTATTTTTTTATGGTCTTAACTTAAACTTTAATGAAATGTAAAATTCCTTAAGATTTATATTTCAAGATTATAGTTTTTAGTACATTTAAATTCTGTTCTTTCTTTTAAGATTTTTTATAATAATTATCTTTACACCGCTTCCTTTTTAAAAACCTCTTAAAAAAATAATTTTTTTTGTTTTTTTTAGTCTTTATAAATGTTCCTTTAATTTAAAATCTACTTTCCTTGCAGTGCATGTTGGATACTAGTTTAGGGTAACTTTTCCAACCCGGGACAAGCAGCTTTTCTCAGCCGCAGCAGCCCCTCATCATCAGCGGCAACTACCCAGTTTTTCGCCCATTTCCATTCCGAGACCCACTTTGCTTCCGCGTCGTGGTCGTCATGCAATCGGAAAACTGTGAAACGGCAGCCATGTTTGGTTTTCATCGCCAGTTCCTGGCAGCGCAATTTCGTATTATTAATTAGCTGCCATTTCGCAGTCCGCTCTTCCGGAGGAGGGTAGGATCTCTCCACTGTACCGTCATGTCCGTGGCACATTTGTTCTGGTTAGTGGTGGACACCAGTTAACCCAAGCCAAAACCCAACACAAACTGAAAAACCCAACGCAACCCAAGCGAAGCGGACAAACTGGGCTTCATTTGCATAGCGTCATTTTTCGGGGGAATATGTCTTAAGCCCCATTTACACCAGCTAATGGATGTGGGGGGCCTTTTAAATGACATTGCCGAATGATAAATGTGAGAGAATTAGGGGCAAGGTTTTTATACTATTTTCGTAACCAAATAAAATGGTTCGTCCTGGTTGGGTGTGAAAAGCCACGTTAGATATCGATCTAAAAGTTGCCAAGATTTAGGGAATAAAATATAGCAAAGAGGAAGTAATTTGCCAACTCAACTCAATTTATACTCTCCAAGACCCACTAATATTCTGCAAATTCTGCACATTTTCGACAATGGATGTAAATGGGTCAGCGTGGAGGAGCCATCTGCATTTTGTTAACTGCTAATAACTGCATATTTTCCGCCCACGCGCCGTTACGTCAAATTGCATGCATAATTTATGCAGTCGGCCCTTGAGGCGCACGGCCAGCGTCCATATTCGCTCATCAACTGGATGTAAGCACGTACTTAGAAGGCAGTTACCGTCCTCGTTCGCCTGCCCCCTCGCCTCCCTCGACTTCCTGGCCGTGCTCCGAAAAACCATCCATCAGCCATCCATCTGCCAGAGTGCCATGCAAATTGAGCACGCGTTTGGCATAACCAAAAATTACACTTTTATCAAGTTTCGGGGGGAAGTGGCCTTGAGGGGTGGCCTACCTCCCACAGGGAGGTAAAAGCTGGAAGGCAGCTGCCCAGGCAGGCGGACAAGGATAATCGCGAAATGTTCATCTCGAAGGAAAATATGAAGGCACAGGAAAATGTATATAAATTACATGGAATTTTTCAACTTCCAAGCCAAGAATATTTTAGTATATTAATTTAAACTAAAAACTAATAGACCTTAAATTAAATTTTATTTCCAACAAAACATATTTCCTAAATTTAGAAAATATTACCAGTTCAGTGTTTAAAAAGTTCAACAGTTCAAGATATTTTTTTCTTAGGTGTAACTTAGCTCAACTGAGCTTGAAGATCCTCTAAACTTTCGCGCTTACTTAGCGCCCCGACTTAAAAACTTAAATAACATCGAGGCAAATTAAATAAGCATGGAATTTGGGCAGGACCTAAGCGCCAAGTCCTTGGGCTGGGTCAAGCACGTGCTCTTGGCCAGGCCCGCCAGGCCCGCCAGGCTGCCATTCTGACAACGTAATTTAGTAATGTCCTCGGGCTGCGACGCGGAGAAAAGCCTGCCAGCGAGCATTTGCCATTTTCTTTTAATTTTCCAACAGTTAAGCCGTCGTCCTTGCTCCCCACCTCTCTGGCTGCCAGCGCTGTGCGTTTTGTGCTGGCAGATTTTACTGCTTAATACGCAAAGTTGCACTTTGGGTTTTTATTGCACTTGGTCCAGGGGATCTCGGGATCTGCCCGGACCTCGTGCGCCAGGATGCGCTGCGTACAAAGTTTTGTGCACGCGCTTTCGCGCCTGGCAATCGCTGCTGCGTTTTATTACGCCCCCCAAAAGGCCAGGGGCGTGGATTTTAGAGGGGGTTGTGGGTAGTATTTAAACGGAAATGAAAAAGTTTTATGTTGCATTTTAATGATAATTTTCCATTATTGGGAAAGCATTAAGCTGCTTAAATGATTTGGGCTTCTAACGTAAAGATTAGTTTTTAGAAATTAAAATAAACTTTTAATGGATGCACAGATTTTTAGATTTATATTTAAAAGAGAGAAGGAAAAGCAGAGGGAGTATTTTTAATGATCGATATCATTATCATGGCCTAACTGAAGCGATATTTTTGATTACCATAAAGCACATCCTTTAAATGTAAAATCTTATAAACTAAAAATTTTTGAGCCCAAAACTTGCTTCGCAAATTAAAATTACCTAAGAACCCCTTCCTGATTCATCCCCTCCACGGCGCCTCTGGCCTTTTGTTTTCTCCTTTTAGGGAGTCCTGGCAAAAAGGGGTTCGGCCCTCCGTGGGAGTTGTTGGATTGGAGCGGTTGAGCATTTGCTAACAGCCCAGTGAACCGGTAATCAAAGCAAAATCACCAGAGCACTGAAACAACTTTTTTATGCTAATTTTTACCTCGAGCCGACCCCATGGGCGGTGTGCGTGTGTGAGTGAACGCTACATTAAACATTTAAATACGCTTTTAAGCAGCCTGATTCCCGGGCCAAAAGGATGTCGAGTGGGTTAAGCGGAATGGGAATCCCGCCACTCCAGAACTCTTTAGCCATAAGCCAAATTGTAGCTCACAGATACATTTCAAGCAGATGCAACGCTACTTATCCTGATTCCGATTCCGCAGGATAACCCCCGTTCTCCCCCTTCCACTTGCAGTCCCCCCCCCCCCACTTCCACTTGCTCTGGCTCGCCCATTGACCTGAAGCATTCCTCAACTATTAACTTTTGGCGGAGATTGCGACTTTTCGGTGCTTGACTCAAAATGCAAATAGCAACTTGGGCGCATGAAACTCTCAAGTTGGCCCCGCTAAGTTGCCACTTTGCCATCCTACGGATATGGCCGCCATGTGTGTGTGCGTGTGTCTGTGTGTTTCGTAGGGGGGCGTGGCCCGGCCCAAGCACTTGTCAAAGTCAACTTCACATTATGTCAAGCAGCGTTATATTCATTTTTTTCCGGGCTTTTTCGCGCGTGTCTCGCTTCCCGTCGACAACGTCTTCTTTATATTTTGTGAGCATCCCGTAGAAGCACTTACAGGGTAGCATTGGGATAGTCTTCGTTGACTATCTGTATAATAAAATTTTAAGATAGAATATTAGATAGCAAATGAAAATAAGATATAAAGGAAGTCCAACATGATTTTCCTAGAATTTTCCTCTTTACTCTTATTTCTAGAATATTCTTAGGGTATCCTTCTCGTTGAGTTCCTTTACCGTTTCATTTTTTAAGCATTATCATCGCCTGCTGCCTCCCCGGACCGCTGCCTGCTGTGAGCTAAGAGACCCATCGGCACTTGGTGCGTGTCTGCAGAGAATCCACCCATCCTCGGGCCCATCCCCGAGTCCTTAAGGCTCCTCTGACATTTACGATATTCCGGGGCATATTTTTTCGGCGCCTCCTGCCGCTCGACGTGACTGTTTTATTTGATGTTAATGTGGATATGTTGATGCCGCTCCTGAGTGGAGCTTTTCCGGATGAGGAGGGCATGTGGTGTGGCATTGGGTTTCCTTGAAAGCCACAGCAGGTTAGCACATTATTCACAAAGCCAGGCCTTTAAAACCGAACCGCACTCTGAGGTTTCGCTTGCTTAATTTGCGGTTGAGCTGATCCAGAGGCCCCTAGGCTTCGGCGTCCTTCATTTCTCATCATAAAATGTGTCACACACTCCTAACCATTATGAATGCCCAACGATTTATTTGGATATCCAAATATGCCAAGTGAATGAGAAATGTGCCCAAGTTACTTTTGACGTCTTGTCATTTTAAGCTTTATTTCGCTGCCTTGGATTTGCCATTATGCCTGGCCTGTGTTGTTTATACAATTTTCCAAAGAAAAATTGATTGTTCTCGGCCATGAATCTTTATTTGAGCAGCATTGGGAGTTGGCTTCGGTCCTCTTGGCAGGATTAGGGCGAAATAAATGGCCCGAGAGGAAAATCAATGTGAGGTGAGAAGAGAAACAACAATGCGTTTGGCATTTTTCGTTTCTTCTTTTATTGAGAATGTATTTTGTAACTTTATTGTGGATTTTTGCGGCTTTAATGGTCGATTGAAAAATACTTCCACGGCTTTGTTGAAATGTAATGCCTTTGATTGATTTTTATATTGTGTGCCGAAATTTCCGAAAAGCCTTTCACAGCGTGCACATGGCAACTTTGTTTTAAAAGAGAACAAAAAATATGTGAAATGCAATTATTTTCCGTTATTATTAATCGAACTTTTTTGAGGAATTCAACTTTGTTTAGCGAGAATAAATCGATTGGAAATATAATTTACATAATTAAAACTAATTGAATAACATGAAATTTTGTGGCAAAGCGTGACTGTTTTTATTAAAAGCATTTGTTTTATAGCAAAATAAACGAATTTAGATTATGCTTATTATTACTATTTAAACTGTAATTTAAACTTTAATTTTGTTGCTTCTTTTAAATGTAACAAAGTTTTTCTTTTTGGTTTTCCACACCCACAAGCGCCACATAACACGACCATAAAAATTGCGTTTATTTGCCAGCTTTTAAATCATTTAAGCTGCATTATATGCAGCCAATGGCAAACATAAAACAGCGGGCCAACGGGGAAAATGGGAAAAGCTGCCGGGCAGGGCAGCTGCTGCTCTTGGGAGGGGTGGGGAGTTTGGAAAAGCGAAAAGTTCTGCCGCGTTGTTTGCACAAACAGCAATTGCAGCGGCAGCACGCTTCACTCATATTTTCGTGTATATTTATTTATTCAGCTCTGCATTTTATTTCATTTCAGTTTATTTTCGCCAGAGCGAGACTTTCCCGTTCCTTTTTTTAGCTTTGTAATACATATAAAAGTACTCTATGTGTGTGTGTGTGCCTTTTACTTCCATTTCCTGAGCGGGTAAAAGCGGAAAACAAAAACGGATACACACACACACAGGAAGAGCGTAAAAAATAAAACAGAAGTCGAGCGGGTTGCTGGGTTATAACAATAAGAGGAATCTTTTTATATTCGTACTCGTCCTCGTCCTCGTACACTCGCATGCAGCATCCCGAAAGCACCTTGCCGCTTTTCACTTTTGCTATTTGTTCTGTCACTTCCGGTGGCAACAAAAAATGGCCGCCCGCATGCCACAGCCCCCCCTTTCCCCGTTCTGAGCCCACAGAACTTCCTTTTCGTTGCGTTTCGCATATTTGTCTACATTGTTGTGCCTGTTTCGCTCACTCTCCTCCCTGCCATTGCAGGCGTTTATTAAATGTCACACTGCGAATTTTCCAACCCCCTTGGGAGTTTTCCAGCCCACCCAAAAGCACAATGGCACTTGTCGCGTTTGGAGATTTCACTTTGTTGTCCGGCGGCCGGATATATATATTTTTTCTTGTTGTATCTCGTATTTCTTGTTGACTTTAAGTTACACGTTTTTAGTTGTCTTCCACTCAGCCTGGTATCGCCCTTTTCCGGCTCTCTCTCTCTACCTCTCTCATTTTCCCTCTCGGGCCCTTTGCCGTGACAATTTCATTTATTTTGCCATTTTCCGTTTTACGTTTGTCAGCGTTTTCTCCCTCATGAAACTCAATTACTTGGGCTCTGGCTGCAAGTGTATCTGTTGGTTTAGCCAACGCGTGTCGGATTTTTGGGCCCGGCCACGTTGCGTATACGCAATAATTACTGATTGTGACCTCTGTCGCATTTCTGGCATAATTTCGCAATAATGAAAATTATTATGATGTCTCCCCAGCGAGCCGTTCATTGAATGAAATGCAATCACAATAAATAAATTGAATACATATTTCAGTTTAAATTATAACCACTTACGGGGGGGCTTTTAATAACCTTATGGGTGGGTTATAATGGCATAAAAAATTAAATTGAGGTATTAAGATTTTATAATACACCTTTAATTACTACTAAACTACATTTATGTTAAAAGAAAGAGGAGATAAATCAAAGAAAATAATAAAAAACAGGCCAAAATTATGATTATATTTTATTTATATAGATACAAGTTATTAGAAATTAACCCTTTTATTTGGGGAACTTTTTAAGTTTCATTTTATCCTTACATTTATCTAACCTGTACATATATATTTGTACAAGTTTTTTAAACAATTTACTAAAAGGGCATTCAAGCAGAGACTTTCATTCAAAAGTCACTTAGTATTTGTACATTTTTAATTTTATTTCGCTGTAAACTTATTTTCCACTTTCCAAACTCACAATAAAAAAACAAATGGAAAACTTTATTTATTTTTAATTATTTTACAAGCTCACCGACTAACAGCTGCTGCTGCTGCTGCTGCCGCTGCTTGTGGCATAAATTCAAGTGCAAATACAACACAAACACAAACACAAATACAAATACAGGCTGGTACAAAGATAGTAGGAATTAAATTGCATTCAGGAATGAAATGAAATTCTCCAATTAAATGCAAAAAATTGTTCTACCAAGGGTAGAAACCAGAAACCAGAGACCAGGACTCTGGACCAAGGATTCAATTACAACAAAATTTCCAGCTACTCCAAAAGCAGATAGAAAACTCTCTCTGTGTTTGTGTGTGAGAAGGGGAAATATCTTTTAGAAGAGCAATGAAAATGTTGTACTAAATAAAACGTAGCCTCAAGTATTTTGTGGCAAGCTGTTGAAAGTAACGAAAAAAGCGAGCCAGCAAACTTTTTGCCACCCCCGAAAACAGCAGAGAGATGGAAAGCGATTGGGGGGGAGGCTACGGCAGCGAAAAGTTTCCTCAGGTGTGCTCGGCCACTTGTGGCACTTCCTCCTCTCCCTTTCGGTGTTTATCTCTGGTTCAGAGCAGCCGAGTATCAATTAGCCAAATGAAATTGCGCTAACCTGTGCTTCTCTCGTTTTTCTCTTATTTTCCAGAGCTCGGCCGAGCCCGTTTACTCACCCACAATGGCCGGTGGACTCTTCTCCATCGACAGGGAGTTCTTCAATCGTTTGGGCACCTATGACTCCGGCTTCGATATCTGGGGAGGCGAGAACCTGGAGCTATCCTTCAAGACCTGGATGTGCGGTGGCACTTTGGAGATTGTGCCCTGCTCCCATGTGGGTCACATCTTCCGGAAGCGGTCACCCTATAAGGTAAGTATCCTTTTTAAGTATCCCTGGGTTACTGCCTCGAATCTTTGAGCAAGAGCACTTACCAAGCTTGTATCAATTTTCCCCGTACATCATCGATCAATTATGAAAAAGAAAAGCCGCAGGGAAAATGAGAAATCATTGCGGACAGAGGGAAAAACCAATATTGATCGACTGCTCCAGTGCTCATTAAGAAATGGCAGTTGGTCTGCCATTTGGGCAGGCGGAATTTAAAACTCTTAGCCAACATCGCATGCTGTGTGCATTCCGTATCGTTTTGTGTGGCCAGCCTCAGGACCAGTTACCAGACCGGGCCAAAACAGACCACTCCGTTCCAGAGGTTCGTGTTTGGTCAACAGTGGCCCAATCCTCGCCACGCCCCCAGCTCGTCCTTTTGCCAAATGGCAGCAACATGGCACAGACAAGGACACACACACAGATACGGACTCCGACATGGACATGCATTGCGGCTGTCTTTGCAACATGTGCTGCAGTGTATGCGTGTGAGTGAGTGAGTGTTTGTGGATGCCTCGCACACCACCCACCCACACACACACACACTACAACATCCCATAGATCTTTGCATTTTGGGCCAGCTTCAATTATCAACGGTTTACGCTTGACAAAAGTTTGGCAACTGTTTTGATGTCAATGGCGAAACACACACAAGAGACCGAATGCTCTTGGAGTGGAACTAACCAATTGGGCACCTGCCAAATCCCAGGGGAGTTTCTTGTCCCCAGGATAATCACCAGAATGCGGCAAGGAAATAGAAATCCAGGATAGACCACTAGAAAATGAAGTGTACATACGGACAGAAGTTTCATTAGGACACTTCTATTAATCTTAATAAGCTAAATAAATAGGAAAATTTGAAAAGACACTAATAGATTATTTCTTTCTTAAAATTTCTTTAATTAAAATTTACCAAACACCTGCTAAGAAAGCTTATGAAAACCCTTTCTATTACTATGTAAACCTGCAATAAATTTTCAACAAAGTCAAGCCTTATTCAAATCCCAAATAATATTAAGACGGCAATTTAAACCTAATAGTTCTGTGCATCCTCATTTAAGCTCGTTCATTGAATAGTCAGATACAAACATTGCTTAAAATATTTCAATTAAAGTCTGACAATGAAAAGCAATATATGGAAAACAATTCCATAAGACTTTCAGTTGGTTAGAAACAAAATTAAACAATGCAAGTTAAAAGGAAAATGCAACAACAGACCTATCGATTCCGTAGCCCTGTCACGATTTACGGCTTGAGCCGGCAATTTCAATAAATGTCAGAAGCAAACACTTGCCTCCCTCCCTGCTGACCAAGAATTTTCCTGCTATCCGGCTGGAATGCAGCTAGGCAGCCAAGGCACACAGACACCTGTACAGTGAACTCATAAACACAAAACAAGACACACAACAGAGGGGGGAGCAGACAAAGGCAGAAGGCGAAGATAGATGGGTGGGCGGGTCGCCTGGGAAGGCTACCAATTGTCCCAGGACAACCGCAAAAGGCTGAGGACAGGAGCCGGGCCAGAGCCACCTAATGCCACTAAGCAAAAGCTACTCATTCAGGTAATTAGGCTTTGTTGGCCACTCCACTCTCTCTTCGCTCCGGCGCCCTGCTTTCCCGGTATTGTTCCTCCGTTGGACTCTGTTTGCTGACCAAATATTTCCATTGACTCCGGCACTCTGGCAGCCACTGGCCCACTGATTGCGCTTTCCCTTTATTTTCCATTTTCAACCCCCCCGACTCATGGCCATTCTACCCTACAATTGCAGTGGCGTTCGGGCGTGAATGTGCTGAGGAAGAACTCTGTGCGACTGGCCGAAGTTTGGATGGATGATTACTCGCAGTACTACTATCACCGCATTGGCAACGACAAGGGTGACTGGGGCGATGTCACCGATCGCAAGCAGCTGCGGTGAGTGCATTTGAGGGGCCATAATAATAACCATATCAGTTTATTAGTAAAGTTTTGTCGCCATTACTTTTAAGAGGGTGTCCTAGACACCTATTTAAAAGGATTTTCATTCTCTATTTTATTTTAAATTTAAAGTTTAACCAACTCTTCTTTTACGTACTTATACCCCCACAGTCAAGATCTCAACTGCAAAAGCTTCAAGTGGTATCTGGACAACATTTACCCTGAACTCTTCATTCCCGGCGATTCGGTGGCCCATGGAGAGGTAAGTTCTCAGTGTTCTGTTCCCCCTTCAACCCGACCCGGACCCCTGGTTACTAAAGAGCTACCTCCCAAGAACTAATAACAAACTGATTCTGAAATGCTAACATAACATACGTACCCTTGCAATGTGAATCCATTCCACAGATAAGAAACTTAGGTTACGGCGGTCGCACCTGCATGGACGCACCTGCCGGCAAGAAGCACCAGAAGAAGGCGGTGGGCACTTATCCCTGCCATCGACAGGGCGGTAACCAGGTTTGTCAAGCCATCTGCAGTCCTGCGACCGCCACAAACTCCGTCGAGGCACAAGAAATCCGCAAGAAGATCAAGGAATATCTCCACTACTTTTTCACTCTTTTGTTACTACCAAACCACTGACTGTGTTCCTTCTCCCACAAAAAATAACACGACATTCTCTTGGGCTATTGGGTGTTATATATAGAGTCCCTTACCTGAACACTCAGCTGTCCGATTCCTCTATATAGTGACCTTAATTTGCAGATCGCCAACCTGCCCTCGGGCATGTGCCTGGATGCGAAAGAGAAATCCGAAGAGGATGTGCCGGTTACCATTTATACTTGCCATGGCCAAGGAGGAAATCAGGTATCCACCTCCGTGTCCACGTCCCCAGAACTCTTCAAGGAGAGGGAGGCGAATCCGTTTTCCCCTCTCGACTTTTCGATCTCGTTGATCCTTTCAAGCTTTTTGGGAACACGTCGTCTCCCTGTCGGTGTTCTGCTTCGGTTGTTTATTTTCCTGTTACTGAGTTGATGCTTTCTCGCTATTTATTACACGAATATTTTTGGTACATTTTTGTTAAACCTTCGCTTGCTTTACTTACTTAAGCCTAAACCTATACCTAAAAACCAAACCCAGACTCACACTGGACAAAGAACTCCTTCCATTTTACATAACATTATCATCGCTTAACCAAAGGTTTAGGAATAAAACCTGTTCAAAGGTGAATAAGACTTTATTTTTCCAGCAACTAATGACCAGAGTCTAACATTTCCACATTAAAATAATCTTGAAAAGCTTTTTAAATTCATTGATAGATTTTTTCAGGAAACTAAAGTTTGCTTAAGGATCTTTTTAATAACTTTTGTAGATTATATTTACATATTTGATTTTTTTGAAAAAAGAAAACTAATCATTAAAGCAATACATAAATTTAATAATAACCTCTCACCTCTTAAGAAGAAGATTTTATTTATCTCCTGTGAATTATATATTTATTAAATGTCTTGACTTTGACTTTAATTTAATTAAAAAATTCGCCAATCCTATTCCCAGCTCTATATCTTTCACTTAAAAACCTTAACTGCAAACTTTTAATTTAAATTTATTTTACTTAATTTCCTTAGCCAATTAAATGCACTAAATTCTAGCAACTTTCTCACTTCTTTCTATTTTGTTTTAAAAAATTTGTAAGCCGTATTTTGTTTTTTTGATTTTTGGTGCCTGTGTGGGAAGTCCCTCTTCTAATAAGGTGTTCCAAAATATTCGGATCCCTCGTTGCAACAAATAACGTTATTTTTGCCGTTGTTATTTCTATACCCTTGTGAAAGTCCTGCGGTTTTGAGCACTAATTTTGACGGAGTTTGTGGCTACAATAACAAATATTAGTAGAGTACATAAATAATTTGGATTTATTGCCGCTTGCCGGCAAACAATTCATATTCAATTTATTTGCCAGCCATAAGTGAAAGTATTTATCAACGAATTTTGCCAGCATTGACATTTTAACAGTTTTACAGGATGCATACAAGCACACAACCCACACACACACGCCACACCACACAATACTATAACACACACAAGCGACACAGTGTTGCACATTTGGGAAATTCGGTCGATTTATGCCTTGTCACAGAAATTAATTAAAGCGCAATCATAAATAAAAGACCGAATGATAAATCATGTACACGGCTTTGGGTTTGGCTTTGTATTTTTTTGTGTGTGCTATTAAAACAAACAAAAAATGAAAACAAAACAGCAAACACTCGAAACAATGACACTGGCAAACAGAGCTTTAGTTACTAGTATTTTAAACAAGTCGGTAGGAAACAATGGTGGGACAAACAAACACATTTGCAAGCAAATGAACTGCCACAATGGAACGCTTTACCTACACTCTGTCTGAGATACTTTCACGCTCACACAGATACAGAAACAGATACAGATACACATACACCTATACAGCTACAAATACGCTGGGGATGTGTAAGGAGAATATTGTTTATTCAACATTTAAAATGGAGGCAAAAGTGTTGACCTCGTTCTGCTTGTTCTAAAATCGCCCCAGACAGACATCTGCCACGCCTGCCGCCCAGGATCCCCGCCCCTCCCCTTTTACGGCCGCAACACTATGCTACAAATAGAAGCTGCATTTAAGGGAGAATAGTTAAAAATAGAATAAAATATACAGGAAACGACCATAAGATACCTGGTACTAAAATTGTTTATTTAAAGTTAAAATGCAATCCTTTTAAACAAAATGTTGTGTGAAATTTCAGGAAATTTGTAAATCAATTAAAACTGTAAATCAAATTATACATTTTACGAGCCTAATACCTAATACCTATTTTGCAAGCATTTTGATACTTTACCCAGTTTATTTCAATTCCATACCAATTTCTGTGGCATTGACTTGAAATCAAAATATTTGTGTAGTGCCCCAAGTCTACTAAAATTGATTATACCCCCAAAAAAACCACATTCACCGCTTTAAAAAAGATTTAACCAAATGTTTGCTTGCTCTCCAAAATGCGGCGGCGTATAAAATAATCCACATTTGCAGCGGGTCAACATGCAGCAGGCGGATTCGCTTTTTTGAGCGCAAATTTTAATTTCGCACATCGCGAAATTTAGCTGGCGAACCGAGAAAAATGGGGAAAAGCGGAAAACCGGATGAGCGCGGGAATACCGCTGTCGACTGCCGCGTCAAAGGATATATCTGCCGAAAAAAAAAAAACCCAAGCGCCCCCAAAAGGGGTTAGTAGTACTGTCCACATAATGAAAGTACTTCTCTCGTGTGCGCGAAAATAAAAAAATATAAAAAAACGAACGCGTCTCGGTTAGCAGAAAAATATTTGTTGTACAGCCAGCAAACAAATTTGTTCAGTGGGAGAGAACAAAAAGGAAATAAAGCTACACACATAAAAAATACACTAGATAAAAGCCGGGGAGTGGAAAAAACGAGAGACGTAAAAAACGTAATTAAAAACGCATCTCGCGCGCAATACTAGCGGGGAAAAGGGGAGCGGAAGGATAAAAAGAAATGCAAATTGAGAACGCGAAGGACGACAGATGAAACGACAACGGGTGTGGGGGGTGGGAGGGGTGTAAGCGGGTCGTAAGTCTAAACAATGAGCGAGGATGAACACGATGCATAAACGTTGCTGCGGCGGGAAACGTCCTTGGACGGGCGGTGACGGTGCATTAGTCTGGATGCAATAGCAGTACGTGACAATACTCTAAGGCTTGGAGCTAAAAGGATACTGAGCAGGAGTAATGTCTGAGATTAGAAAGGCGGGATATTTATAGGATTGCAAGCAATAAATAGTTACAAGAAGCAGCAATGCCTCTTCAAATGTGATTATTCATTTCAGCTGAGACTTGTTTAAAGCGGAAATTTCTATTCCAGTCCATAAATTCTCTTTTAAATTGAAATTTTTAAGTAGAAAAAGTAAAATATCATTAGTGTTGGCTATCAGAGCAGACCATCGACGCATGCAGCTTTGGGCCACTCCCCCTAATTGAACTGGTCAAACAATAACAGTAATTATTCATGGCCCACAACATCCCCTCGCTGACCGATCTCATCATTATTCCAGTCCCGGCATCATTATAAACAAAATAAAGAAGGCTAGCAGGGGGGAGGTGTCTATCCGGTAGAGGCAACAACGACAGGAAACGGAAATGGTAACACAAAATGGCGGCTGGTCACGACCCGGCTGCCAAAAGGGGGGAGAGATGGCTGAAGAGGGGGCGTGGCAGCCGCAAACAAAGGCAATTTCAGTCACCAGCAGATTCTGTAGCAGCGAGCTCAGGCCATCTGGCATTGGCAACGTGTTTTAAATTATAAATAATCATGGCCAGGCCAGACTCGCACACCCACACCCACAGGATATGTACACATACAATACACACACGCATACACACTGAGAGCTGCTTTTTGGCATTTAATTGAATAATACATTAGTGTGTAATAAAGTTGTGCGACTGTAGCCCTGGCAAAACTTTTCTTTCGCTGCTGGCAAACTGGCAAACTGGCAAACGCATTCGCTGACATTACAATTTATATTAATCCCTGGTGTCTCCTTCCGATTTCCGTAGTACTGGATGCTGAGCAAGGCGGGCGAAATACGACGCGACGACTCCTGTCTGGACTTTGCCGGCAAGGATGTGACGCTCTACGCCTGTCATGGCGGCAAAGGAAATCAGGTGAGTATAAAAAATAAATGGCAAGGGAAGAAAGATAAAAAAAGGAAGATTTCTTCAGATTTAAGTGGGGATTTTGCTATATAAAAATATATTTTTAAAGTTGAAAGAAAATATATATAATAGATATAGCACCTAAAATGATTAATTTAAATATAATTCCATCTAATAAAATACCCTTTCCCTTACAGTTCTGGTCGTACCGCGAGAACACCAAGCAGCTGCACCATGGCACCTCCGGCAAGTGCCTGGCCATCTCGGAGAACAAGGACCGTCTGCTGATGGAGGAGTGCAACAGTGACCTTAGCCGCCAGCAGTGGTCCCTCGAGAACTACGACAGCTCCAAGTTGTGAGGCTACTTCTATGCGAGGGGCAACCTTATGTTGCCCACTTCGCGGCGACACCAGCCACCACATGCATAGCATCAGCAGCAGCAGCAGCAGCAGGATCGGGGGAGCAGCAGGAGCAAGGACTCAGTCATGGAGTGGAGGGAGGAGTTGGAATAGTAGAAGGATCCGCGAGGCATGTGCAATAGACGGGGAAGGGGACAGAGAGTAGCAGCAGCATCACTTGCCATGCTATATAAATATATAACTTAACTTTATACATGTTTCCAAACAACAGAATAGACGTTACTTAGCCCTAAGCACCAACCAATCACAAACACACCCGCAGACAAGACAAACACAGACACTGAAAGAACGACTGCTGTACAGTAGCTATAAGATATGATGTCTCTAGAGTTTAGACCCAAGTCTAGATTAGTTTTAAGGAGCTGAGCCGAGCCAAGGCCAAACACAAGCGAACGAAGGCGATAAGTCGTAGCGCAATTTTTGCATTTAAATTTGTAAACATTTAGCACAATTTACGGAATGTGTGTGTGTGTGTTTGTTTGTTTGACTTACTCTCCAGGCTCCGAAATATTTATGAATTTTATAAAAAACAAAAAGAAGAGAAAAAAAAAAAGTAAAACAAATGTCATCAAATGGCTTTGCGAGAGCCTCATTCCAAATATATGTTTTAGCTAGTAAGCCGTAGGCTAAGTCCAAGTTGGAAAGCATTTGGTGATAGCCTTTGTTCGTTTCGCCTCCCCCCACCCCTCAGCATTCCCTATCAAATTTTGATTTTATTTATTTTCCTACAGTACGATCTAGGGAGGTTTTGTGTTGCTTAATTTTTAGAGGAGCGAGTTGGAGCGTTGGAAACCTTATGCCAAATTACGTTTAGATGTTTAGATTTCGTGTAACGTTTGTGTTCCCTATTTATGAAAATCCGTTGCATTTCTTTCCGTTGGATTCTCAAAATAAAAGTAAAACATATCCTATGCCAGCTTGTAGTACTTACAAATATCAGTTTCCCAACTACCGATATCACAGAAGATACATATAGCGTTAGTCCTTAGCGTATTAGTCCTTGATGCAAATGTGCATAGTGCCTTCTATTTATAACGGACGCATTCTGACACACACACTACTATACACCATAATAGTTTTTCTTAAAACGTTCATCGAACTCTTGTAGGTTTAGGCTAGGTCACAATCACAGCGACTGTGTATATACCGTACTGTAAAATTCCATATCGCATCCCGCTGAATGTGTACATAACTATCGACTAGATACTGTTTATCCAAGACTAAAGCGTACAGTAATATATATCACGATGCTGCGGCGACAGCTTGTTCTTCATTTGCTAAGTTCTATTCCAGCCAGCGAGCTTCACTGTAGGCGGCATTTACAACTTACGTACGAAACCAAAAGCCATACACGAAGTGGTCGATAATCTTTTTTAAAAAAAACTACAACCTACCATAGTTTAACTCTAAGCGCGTAGTAAATGTGTAGCCAGGACGCAAGAATTGTGCAAAGGAATCACAGATACAGTTATAAATAAAAATATGTGAATTGAAAATAATTTAAAGGGTGTTTTCTTTAATAAGGCGTTGATTTATCACTACAATTTCTATTGTCCAATTACGACGTTTTCCAATGCAAAATTATCAAGTGAATGAATTCCTCATCAGGCTCACAGAAGGTGCTCTTTTTGTGGAACATAAAATTTCTATCATAACATCAGCGTACAGAACAGTATTCTCGTCCTACAGCTTGCTGTGTTTAAAAATTATGTGGAAAGATTAATGTATATATTAATTTAATTGTTTCGGATTCTTATTTTGTTTTCTAATTGTAATTGTTTTGGCTTGATTACCTTAATAGAGCCATCTTTCGGGCAGTTTTTGAATCCAAAAGGCGCCATCTATCGTAGACATTTAACGTCTACATGTAAAGTAAGTGTAAAATTAGGTGCTTTTCCCAATAATAATGATTTAATTAATTAAATTATTTTTTTCAATGGGTAATTAACATTTTTTAGTTATTTATTTTAAGGCTTGAACTCCTTATTATTATAATTTTCCATAAAAAATCTTTTAATATGTTTGCAAAATAAGTTTATTTTCAAGTCGGTTATCAAAAAGTTTCACATCAAAAATCTCCATTTAAACATTGGCGTTCTGCTTGATCCAGGATCGCAGGGCTCCGACATAGGTATACATGGCAGGACGTCCCTTGGCGCCGCAACCGAATCCCCAGGACACAACACCAAAGAGCTTGCCATCGACGGTCAGAGGACCACCTGAGTCACCCTGGCAGGAGCTGACCTGGCCACTGGGATGTCCGGCACACACCATGCGGTCAGTGAGCCCGGGAATATTCTGGGAGTTGCAGAAGTCGCGACTCCACAACTGCACCTGGGCAAACTTCAGACGGTTGGGCAGCTGCAGGTTCTGATTGATGGCTCCGAAGCCACTGATCGTGGCCATGGTATCGGCGGCATAGTTGGCATCGGAGTCGGCCAGCTGGATGGTCTTCACCGATCCTCCCATGGGCACGGGGCTGCTCAGCCTTATCAGCGACATGTCAAAGTCCTGGCTCTGCGGATTGTACTGCGGATGGATGATGAACTGGGCAATGCTGAAGGTCTGGCCATTGCCCGCGCTCAGGTCGTTGGTGCCCACAATGGCCATCATCTGGCTGGGACTCTGACCCATGGTGCAGTGGGCAGCCGTCACGATCATCGTCTCCGAGATCAAGGAGCCACCACAGTGATGGCGACCCTTCAACTGCAGGGAAACCTGATGCGGAAATTGTCCTGGGGCTGCAAATTGTCCTCCTATGATCCGAGACTCCTCCGAAGGCTCCGTCACGCCGAGAGAGGAAGCCACAGCCAGGAGGAGGATCAGAGGTGTTGCTATAGTCTTAAGCGGAGACATGACAAAGGTTGAGTGTGCTGACTGTGGTGGGGGTGTTGCCTATTTATAGGTCTTTTGGGGCTGTTTCATTCGAGTGGTTTTATCGCCCGAATGGCACACTTCCATGTGGGTAGCACTTGCGATAGTACTGATGATAGTGATGAGTTAGGTGGGGTTTCAGTGGTTTGGTTGTGCGTTTTTATACCCTTGCAAGGTATACAAGTTTCAGTCAGAAGCTTGTGAAAACGGATAGTTTATAATTTGTAATAACTTTCTTAAGGCTCGTCTTTACGCATTAATTGTTAAACATTTATTTCACATCCAACTAATTATTTAACTTACATTAAAATTCTTTAAGGTACCGCTCTACTTAAAGTTCATTTTCAAATAGCTTAGTAATTGCCAATTTGTAACTAGGCCAAACCGCAGGGGCTCGGCCCGACACAATTATATGTGCGAAATTTAAATTTTAGCCAAATAAAAATCAAGTTCAACGCGCATTAAATTGCCATGGCCTTTCCTTTGTAGCTTTTGTTTCTAAAAATCAGTGAGCATCGGATTTCTTGGATCCACCAGCTGCATGTCCGTTGCTAATTATCCAGACATTCTTCCAGGTTTCATACTTGAAAATATTGCGATAATTTTGCACGGAAACCAGGAATTCTGTGCCAAACAGAGTTGGCACCATAACATTTTCGGCAGCCAGATTTCTATTGGTCGTGGCATGGACAATCACCAAGGGGGAGTTACTCTGTGCAAAGTCAAGAGATTATTATAAGAATTAATAAATATTTAAAACCATTTACGGGTATATCTTCGCCTTCGCTTTCAAAGCGCAGCTTGGGGTTAACGTGAATGCAAAACCAGTTGGTATAAGCCATAGGAACATCCGAGTTAGGAGAAGAACATTTCTGTAAACGAAATCAAGTCTTGATTATATAATATAAATATCGTATATCAGAAAATAAACCTACACTGCGCTGAACTAGCCCCAAGTTGAGATTCAGCTCGCCATGATTATGTGACATATAGCTGGCATTGATGCCCTGCTGCAGGTTGCATCGCTTGGGCCCACTGTACAGCACAATGGGATCCTCCTCATCGGACATGCACTGCAGCTGGAATCTCTGGCCATACTTTATATTCTGCCCCGTACGATCACGATCGTCTCCGCTGACAATGCGAAAGGAGTTCCGGACACAAGGATGCCTAGAGGCCGCCACCGACAACTCACAGTCCTCGTTGATCGTTTGACTGCGATAAACCAACTTCTCGTTGAGCACCACCGATAGAGCGGGATTAAAGTCGCCCGAGTTTAGACCCTCGATGCCCATGGTAAATGGCATCAGCTGCACTACATCCCCGAATATGATGTTCTGTTTGGGGGCGGCCAGGACAATGGGTTTGAGGAAATTATCATACAGTTTCCGTGCCTTAACCACAAGAAGTTCACCCTTATCGTGTTGTATCTTAAAGTTCACTATTTTGTCCTTTGAATTAATTATTTTAAATTAATTTAGATTATTTATTTAATTTATTAATTTATTTGAAAAGCTTACCTCCTCCAGACAGGTGTCCTCCAACCAATTGCCTATTCTTACACTCGGCTGAAAGCGAGTGGAACCCGAGTCGGTATCGTTAATTCTGCAAGGCATTTTGTAACGTTTTTTGGTGTAGAAACATAAAATGTAATTTAAGTAAGAGTTAAGGAATATTTGTTTCCTGTAACTAGCTGTAATTCAAATGTTTTTATTTGATGTGGAAGTGTATATCAATAGGTTCTAGATATTTATAAAAGCCTCTTCCATGTTTTTATTTATTTTACAGCATTTACTCCAGAAGAAGACGACCTACAATGGCCAGAATGTGAAGGAAGACACTTAATGTAATTGTACTGTGATGTTATTGTTATTATTGTAATATTGTGAAAATGCTAACCGATAAGGTGAGCCGGCACGCCCGATTTAGGGCAGAATGAATAAATATAAAGGTCACAAAGGGGTAAATAGCACTCCGTATGCCTTATTAAAAAAGTATTAAAAAAAAAAAAAAAAGCATTTACTTGCCCATTTTCAACACACTTCAAAATCTAACGCATACTTCTAGGTGTTCTGGGCAAATACAATCACTTGAACGAGCCCACGCTGCGTATGAGTAACGCCTGACACAATATTTAGCACTAGCACACATTTCTGGTCGCTAAGTTATCTATTTGCCATGAGACCAGCTCAAACAGCGTTGACTGGCCATGTTTGCCGGGATTACACTCGGTCCATCAGTGGAGTCCAAGAAGAAGTCTGGAATCTTGGTGAGACATTCGCTTTCTCATTCTCTGGGTTGTCTGGGCCAAATATCGGTGACAAGATAAGCCATTTGTATCAGCATTTAGCACATCGTCCCCGCTGTTGATCGCGTTAATTGTGCTTGTTATTCATTATCGCTGTTGGCGGCTGGTGTCGCTGTTTTACCTGTGCGCGATTTACCTGTCGCTTGTTCCTATATTTGCAAGTATGAGTAGTAGATGTACTCGGCCGGATGGATCGGCGTGCACATCACGTGAACGTGAGCGACCGGCTCGGCCGATTTGCGGCACGTTTCTTATCTAGCCACTCGATTGCAATGGGGGCTATATGCGATATATTGTCGCCGGGCTGTGAGTTTTATGGCCATATTTACCTCCTGGCCCTCTTCTAATCAGCTATCAGTCGCCCCATGTCTAGCTTTCAAACTGATTTATTTTTGTTTTCGTGGTAGAAATTAGGGTGGGGACTTAATTTCACAAAAAATTGAAATAAGGATGTGCTGGTTTCATATTTTTATGACGATTTAATGGATTTCTGATTTACAATTTTTTGATTTATCTGTTTTAGAGTCTAGCTCCTTGACAAAATCATAGTTGGCACCAAAGCCCAGGACACTGGTCACCTCGTAAGAGGGCACTTCCACCTGTTGCTCACTGCAATCCCTTCTTAGGACGCAATCCTTTTTGATTTCATCGATTACATAACCCATTCGACAGACACAGGGACCGCCACAGATCCTGGGCGGACATCCGAGAGACTTGTACTTGCAGGTTTCCTCACAGCGCGAAGAACAAAATGATTCGGTGGCATTTTTACCACATTGTATGCAAGGATAAAGTTTTTTTGGCAGTATAAATGTGACTATAATTGGTGTCAAAAATAGGATTGTAAGCACTTGAGTTGTCCGTACTGCCATTGTTTTGCTACTGATGGTAATGCTAGTGCATTACTTAATTACTAGAAATATTGAAAGTGGAACTGATTTCCGCAATAAATTTAGTTATTGTAAGTCACGGGTACTTTTTAACGCTTTGTTTGCTACTAGTATTACTTAAAATATTAACTATTGTTAGAGGTTTCTATTAATAATACTAGGTAAACTTTGAGGTAATTGAACTTAGTGTTATCCATAACTAGAATGTTTGCTCTGGCAGGCCATTTTAAGTGATTTTTTAATTCATAGTTAAGTTTTTTTTACAGTTAAATAACTGAGATTACCTAAAGTAGTTTAAATAGCTTTGTTCCGCTTAATAATCTTCATTTCTTGATCTTGATTATTTCCTATTTAAAAAGTTGGACACTTGGTCTTATAAAATATGTAGATTTTTACAATAGTAAATACATAGTGAATATTGAAATCCTATAAATATAGTTACTGTGGCCATATTTCCAAAGCCTCAGATCTTAACACTTTTAATCAGATTACTTAATCTTCAAAATAAATATATATAAAAATAAAGAGTGTCTCTTATCAGTCATTATAATTTGTGACTTAATTTTCAGCAAACACTAAAGACAGTCAGCTATAAATATAAATTAAATATATAAAACAAATAAATATACTTTGCACTGACATTACACGTACTGACTCACTTATTACTTCTTATTAAATGATTAAATATTATTTTTTACTCTGCTAAATATATAACTCTTTGAGTCTCGTGTACATTTTTGTGGCAATACTGTGTCCCAAATTAATCACAATTAATTATCAAACAGCGATACTACTGCTCTTTGCAAGTATCTCTTTGCTTGAGTGACTCAATTCTTCTATGGAAAATCACTTGGCATTTCATCAAAGATAATGCCAAATAATCGAATAGAAGCACTCTTACCCTTGTTTTGCACCTGAAGGTAATGCAATCTCACTCATTAATTGTACGCGTTCTGTTATCTAGGCCAAACAGAAATCCGCACAGATGGGAATCCGAAAACAAAGCGTTATATACTAATTGCGTCAAACGACGGGCCCCAAAAAAAAAACGATAGCCGATCAATTGCGGCGCTGGAATATCATCTGCATCGATCCGATACCCGGGACTCCGTCACTGAAGCTCACTTCTTGTCCTATCTTGAGTTGCAAAATACAATTAATGGTGAGATAATGTACTCGTGGGACCACTGGATTGCTCGAATATGATTTGGCACGGGCAATTGAATGGCACTCGAAGCTGTCATACTTATAGCCTGTACCAGCGATAGCAGATCTCCGAAAGGTTATGCCGTGCGGAGTCGCGGTTGTCAGGCTAATCCAAAGACCATAATCCCAAGTCATGTGACTAGGTTTTCCCAGCCCCAACGGATCAGTCATTCATGGTGGCGACCCTATAAATATGTGTATATCTTATATGTAGGTACTCGTTTTTGTGATCCCCGTTGGTGCTACTGCTGGTCAAGATTGTGTTTTACGACCCTTTATAGACCCGAAATCAGTTGATATTGGCTACCAGCAGAAGCGAACTGGCCTTTAGCGTTATCGCTGACCAAAGTCGGTTTATGGCGCATTGAGGCACTGCGGAAAAAAGGAAAGTAAGAAAGGGTATTGTAAAAAAATTTAAAAAAGAATATAGGGAGGGTATCAAATTGTATCAAAAATCGAGGAAACTAAAATAGCAAATAGATTTTGTATCGTTGAATCAATTTTATTATTAAAAATAAATTTTTAAATGTACCGTTCAAATTAACAAAAATTTATCAATAACTAATGTATTTATTAGTTTTAAATTTTAAAAATAATTATAAGTTTTATTCTTTAAGTGTTTATTTTCTCAAATTCGAATACCTAAGCTGATTATAAAACGGATTTACGCAGAAAAGGCAAGTTTCTTGTGCGTAACCAGAGTTCTTAAAGTTGTTTCTCCGAGTTGATTGGGGGGTGTATCAGGCATTATCCCCATCCTTTGACTTTTCCGTCCTTGACGTCAGCGCATTTGCTTTGAAATCTGGTCATTGTAAATCTCCCCATTATTCTTGTCAATTTGTCAATATCGTAAAAGCCTCTCATCGCTCATCGCCATGCGTCTCTCATGCGAGTGAGAGCAATTAAGTTAATAATTTGCCAGAAAGTGCGAGTGAGAGCTCACGTGAGCGGCACACGATTGAGCGAGAGTCGAATCAAAGTAACTGCACTTGACTCTCTTGGCTCTCTTTAAATGTTATTCCATGACAGGAACACAGTCTCACTCTCCCAGTGAGATCCTCAAAGGGCCGTTTCACCTGTCACTCCACTCGTTCAATGGTTTATGGCCGCAGTTATCATAACCATTATCACCTGGCCGGCAGGTACTATTTATCAGGCGAAACGAAGCTCGGCCGATGAATTAAATTGAGAGCTTCGTGCTTCCTAACGCCGCCGCCTCGGTCGCTGCCGGCGTCAACGTAGCCGCGATGCGAGTAAAAACAGAAACAAAATCATAAAAACGTTCAATTAGCCGAGGTAGTAACTCATTACAGTTCCAACGCTCGTTGCGAAAAGAGCAGCGACAAGTGAAAAGCTCGGAAAAATAGCAAGGAAAAAAAGGCTGGTTTCCCCAAAGTGCGTGTGGAGCTTCCACAAAATAAAATGTGAGTGACAAATATCAAGTCTAAAATCTAAAGTTGACAGAATTTTGCTGCGTTTTTAGTTTTCGTTCCTTTGTTATTGTCTGTAAATTCGCTGATATCCAGTTAGGGAAGAGACAGTGAACACTCAGTACATAAATTCAGTTTCTTCCTGTTTTAAAAAATGTTTAAAAAAAAATTTACTTACAAATTTTAACAATTTAATAATTCTTTTATGGGTTGAAATTTTAAAGAAAAAGTGCTGTGTTTAAATATTTAGTTTAGGAAACGTTTTAAACTATATTTATATAGATTTTCAATTGCTTCTGAACACAAAGTAAAAAGTGCTTAAAATAAGCATGCAACTAATAAAAAGTAAGTTCCCATAGTTAATTACCTTTACTTTTTATTGGTTCTCTCCCTCAGGCGTGCCCTGTAATTAGCCTCACGGCAAAAACTTTAAGACAGGGAAAATAATTAAAAAACCAGAGTAAGCAAAACAGCTGATTCGTATTTTTGAAAAGTTGTTTCCTTTTTTGTTAGCGCGTGTGTTTGTGTTCAGTTCAGTTCACTTCATTTCGCAGTGAGGTGAGTGAGTTTCTGATTAAAAACCGCCTGCCAATTAAAGCCACAAAAATTTTATAAATATGTTTTAAGACCCCCTCGATCGTATGCAAATAATTACGAATAAAAAAAATTAACAAAAGGCTGAACAAAAAAACAAGTTAAGTAAGCAGAACAGAAAAGTATGGCTCTTTATTGTCAAGGAACTCGATTGAAGTGAATGATTTACGATCGCTAATGATGCATTATTTCGTGTGTAACATTCACTTACTTCCTCGCCGACAAGTGGCCAGTGATTACGAGAACCCTAGGCTATAGATCCCGATTTCGATTTCGATCCCATAACAATCGATCCGGCTCAAGTGCTAAAATGCGCACCGATAAGCAGATAAGCACGTGAAAATACCTTTTTGAGGGCCCCTAAGACCCCCGACTCAAACAGTTTCCCACTGTTCGAGAGCAGCGCAGAACAATGTAAACACTCGGGCTATAAATAATACACTGAACAAAAAAAGGGAAAATTTAGAAGCCAGGAACATAGTCTTGAAATATAGGAAACCCGGATTTGTAGCTTGATATTATCAATTTTTTTTAAATTGTTTTTGAAAAGTATTCCTTTTTAAGTTAGGTAGTTCCCTCTGCTTTTTGCCAAGAAAACTTCAACCAACATTAGAAGCAGCCGCATTTGAGCTCAGTGCATAGCCAGTCGGCCGAATCGAATGTGAATGTGAGTTGAGGTTGAAACCCGGGCCTGAACTTGAACTTGAAAAGCTGAATGCAAACACTACTGGCTGGCGCTCCACTTGCAGCCAACCAACCAACCGGCTGGCCAGTGGAAATGGAAATTGAAATGCAACTGGAAATGGAAATGATGCTGGAAATGTTGCCAGCAATTGGAACAAATGGCGAATAACATTAAAATAAATTAATTCAAGAGGATACGCCATTAAAGCCCCAATGGACTATCCGAATCCGAAACCTGATGGAAAATTTACCCCTGCCTCGTCACGAATCCATTGTATATGTGACGAAGGCTGCTTTATGGACCGGCGATAAAGCCCAATTATGACATAATTAAGGCAATCTGATATCTGACGTCTTGTGTCGCTTTATGGCCATCATCTCAGCCGAAAAAGGGTGAATGAAGAATAATTAGCACGTGTATCTCGTTTCCGTCCAGGGTTCGTAATGCCGTGCAATCTATGAGAGGTTTCCCACTCGACTCTGTGTACGTACAAACGGTGATAACCGTTTTTGATTTACGGCCCAGAGTCACAGAGGCAGTTAATAGTGTGCCCCCTCATGGCAACCCACCGGCACACCATTCGCAGAATTCCAATTTATCGGGATAGAAGCTCCGCTCGGGCAATCTATCAATAAATCTGTCTGGCAGGGAATTTACAAGCACCGGGCTGGGCTTTTGGCCACAGTATTCTCTTGGCCAAAACGAACTTTGTCAGCCTCTTTTGGAATCGCACTTATCTTGACGAAATTTCCGCCACTTGACGATGAATTGCTAGCGCCTTGGCGCACTTTTCAATCCGATTAAGAGGCGTTACCGATAGCGATAAGGTTCATAAATTGTATTGGTTACTCCTTTGCAGTAAAAATGGTTTATTGACGACCACAAGTCTATAAATTTTTGGCCATTTAATATTATTTACTAATGCACTTTTAATGCCAGCAACCGCTGACAGTTGCGGCACTAACATTAAGCGTTTTCCATTTAAATTTATTGCATTTGAAGTATTTATAGACTAGAGACAAGTAATTACACACGAAGCAGTAGTAAATTAGCCCTTGCCGAGGAGAATTTAATTTAAATTGTTTAAATCTTATGCAATATAAGCTATAGACAGACTTGAAGCCGTTCCAGGAGCCAGGCAACCATCGCTCTTGACTGATTTCAGCGATCTGCGGTTTAGCGATTAGCATTTAGCCATAAAATGCAAAATCATTCCACGTCCACGTTTGATATCCCCGGTATTTGTGTCCGATGTTTACCCGAAAGTCACTTTGCTAATTGTCTAAATTGATCAATATTTGTGACAGAAATGCGGCAAAGGAAACTCGAGATTTGCGCTACTTTAGTCGATCATCGTATTAAGTAACGCCATAGAGATCACGTTTCTATTTTTGATCGATCACGAGCGTATAGATATGGGGTTCAACAAGGGGTTATGGAATAAATGTATTCATTAAATGCGATAAGGATAAATGTAACAGATTACAAAGGTAAATGTGATATGAATATTTCCCATCTGAATCATAAATACAAACAAATATGTTTCTAGCCAAGCTGCCGTTTATTTTTCAAGAAATCCAGTTAAAGTTATGGAAATTTAGCAACAGTTCTACTGTAATTAGGGGGCACCCCCCCTCTTGACATGTTTATATTTTATTGTTTTCCAGACTCTGGCAAATAACAGCCCAATTAGGGCTTTGTGTGGGCTTAATTTCTAAGAAATCTGCGCAAACAAATTGGGAAAAAAAGAAGGCACTGGGGGAGAGCAGGTTGTTGAGACGTCTTACGAAACTTTCCAAAATGTTTTTTCTTGTTTAAGCTCTCCTCTGACGTGCAAACCATTCGAAAAACAATTGAGATTCCGCTCACACAACACCCAAGTGCGCATTGTTATTTATTATTTACGGTACATATATGTGTGGGGATTTAAATAAATGTAGAATCAAAGCGCTGTTATAATGAATTTACCTGGAAATATGTTTCGGCGAACCGCGTAACCAGTTTCGTTCAAAAGGGAAACATTTTTTCGGTAGTTTGCCAGTCGCGCGACCGTAAAGTAAAAGTAATACAAAATATACGAAAAATAAAATGATAAACAAATTACATCATCAGGGCCCCGAAATTGTCAATAGCAGCTTGGGGCGCGAGATAAGTAGAGCTGTAAGGTTAATTACTTTACCTGTGCAATTCGAGTGCAATATACGAATGCAAATATTAAACTAGCCTTGTATGGCCTAAAAAAAATATAAAAAAAATAATTCAAGGCTTCAGAATTGGCTAAGAAATCGGGTGTCAAACTGTACCTTCGATCAGATCAATCTGTCATTTTCTGATAAGTATATATTCCCGTATATCCGAATCCGTCAAATAATGATATCCAATATTTGATCGCCGGTCGCTGTTAACTGGGAAAACGTGCGTAGGGAGACTCAGACTCGTGAGATCGCGAAATCAAATGCCGATTTAGAGCCGCGATGACTATGGATATTTCGCATTCGGCGACACTTGGCGTTTGCCTAACCAATTGAAGCCGTCTAAATTTATCAAACTAATTTGTTGACCGCTCTGCTCTGCTTTCAGATTAACAGCTTGATCTGCCGATCTGCGATCTGCGATCGTCGATCTGCCAGAAAAGCGGGGAAACTGCTGGAGAAGTGAAGGGATCCGGATCCCGTCCCCGAAGACCGACCGAGTGTCAACAAGACCGGCGAATAAATCGTGCAAACAGCAGCAAACAGACGGAGCAGACAGAGCAGACTCGGTCTGAAGCTCAGGTTCGGGGCTTATTTAAGGCCCGCTGCCCGCCGACTGTCAATCAGAACAAATCCAGCTGCCAGCGGCAGCAGATCGCGAGTGAAGAGGAGTCACAGTCACCTGCAGAATCACCTGAATCTCCTGAACCTCAACGTGAGCCGGGACAATAAATAATAATAATAATAAAAGCCACACATCGGTCAATAATTGAACAGCAAATACTCATTCCACTGCAACACACCTCAGACACTGAGTTTATTTTCTCCATTCTGAGCCGTGTAGTACTTACATTGTGATATTTAAACGTGCCACCTGCAGCGGTGTAATCAATTTGCATTAACACTTTGTGTTTAAACTTCAACAAAAGCCCAACACAACTCCGCAATTAACAAGATGTCGGCGTCAAAGGAGGCCATTTGTGCGAGCACTGAGAAGGATCTGGAGAAGCCTCCGCTAGGTGAGTTTTACAAAAATAAAATATATAATAATTATTACAGAGGGTGGAGCGTGGGGTAGAATATCACACTTAATTGGTGTAATATTTGCAAATTACAGCCGAGATAATTCACAATTTCAATTACACTATAGCTGAGATAATTCCCAATTGTAATGGCACCCTCATTGTTAGGTCACACTCTAGGGTTAGATAGGGCGATGTGACAAAAACATCATAAATTTAAAAGCTAATAATAAGGGAGATGCAAATTAAAGGTCTGAATATAGAGTTTACTTTCTATAAACAGTGCGGAAAGTACTATAAATAATTTTGAATTTATTTTAGATATAATCATTAAAGTGTCTAAATAGGTGGTAAACGAGTTTCCAGTATTCATTTCAAAATGTTGGATATAAAAAATAAATATCTTAAAATATAACTTGCAAGAGGAAATAACTTAGCCTACCTGCAACCGGCTTTCAAAAACTAACTACCCTCAATAATGATCACTGATCTGAATAATATGCAAATACAGTTTCGCTTTCTTTTCTCCGATGCATACTACCCTCAAGTCTATGATCCCAGTCACCGGGTAATTGCCCCATTTATTGCTCATGACAATACACTGTCAGGTATATGTACATATGTCTCAGTTGCTGAGACGACATATAATTTACATTTCTCACTGGCTCAAAATACCGGGCAAATTAACAGAGCCAGAACACGTTCGCCCCGGCTATTTTGCAATCGTTAAACTCGAAAATTACACTTGAAGTCGATTAAATGGGATTCTCAATGCCTACGAGTGGCTTCTCCTGGAATCCACTTGATTTAAATAAACGAAAACAGACCCAAAAATGGATGAGAAGGTTGCCGCTAAACGGAAGTTATTTGTTATGCAACGGAAAAAGAGGAGAAAAATTAAATTTATTATTAACAAAAGCCGTCAATGCGTGAGCCAAGTTCACAATGATCGTGTGACAAAAAAGCCATAATTTGCACGGAGAGAAAATTTTAAAATATATTTTTATAATTTGTGATTTTATATTAACAAAAACTTTAAAAAATATATATTTAAGTGTTGAGTTTATATAGATTTAATTTTGTTAATGGATTTTTCTTTCTACAAGAAGTCTGGTGCACAATTAGAATGTGTGTAAAGACTGTATACATTTTTAGCTCTTTTATTATCAAGATGGTAATTAATTCGTATTTCTTTCCATGTATTTTTAGGGGGTGTGTGTGCCAGTGGGTGTGTGGTACAGTTGAGTCAACACCGCCCACTGGCGTTGTGTCTAATTTGCCTATTATTCTGCCATTCGGAGACAGACCAAGTGTTTTGTTTACGTTGATCTTGGCTTCCTATTCCTATAATATATTTATTTTTTTTTACACACAAAAAGAGTCATCTGCTTGGCACTTGACACAGTTTGTTTGTAGTTCCCGGTTCACCTTTTTGGTAGGCAACTGGCCAAAACCAGTTACCGGCAAAAATACGTAAAACAAAAGCGGCCCAAAAACAGAGCTATAAATCGCGGCATTTCGCCAAATACAGTACGTGTTTATAACTGAAATGAACTCTGCAAGGTAATGCCAAAAAAAAAAACTCGTCCAGAGATTCTCGGCTAAGGTCAGCAAGGGAAATGCACTGACAATTGCCTTGAAATACCAACGAGAACGAGAACTTTTCGCTTTTTACTTTCATTAGCAGCAATAACATTTTAAACATTTACGATTTACAAAGCTCTTTTCACTACGTTGTCGTGACGAGCAGAGAAAAAAAAACACAATTTCCGATCTGGCAGTTTGACAAGTTTTGTGGTTCTTTTCATCAGCTGGTCGCTGGCTTTTGGCCCTGATATTGACATTTGAATGTGAGCTACATGCAACCTATTAATTGGATGAAAATATTCGCATCTATTCAATTTCCCAGCCAACGCCCCCGCAGTTTAGATGCCACAATAATGGGTGGTTCTCCAAAAAACCCCCGTCCACTAATTTCACAATGGAAGCGGCGACCTGTTCAGCGATGCGCTCGACTGGAGCTCCATATCCGTTCTATATTTCTATGGGATCCGCAGTATATACATATAAACAGCATATAGTATTGTTGATGTCTCGGAGCTCTGGCGTAATCCGATTTGCGGCCCATCTCAGCTGGACTTGCTAAATTGGAAAATTGCCTTTACAAAAAAAAGCGAGCTCACAGACGACGAGCACTATAAAGAATTCAATTTGGACAGTTGAAATTCCTTATTACTTTTTTTCACGAGATCGTGACTTTTGCAACATTTTTCGTAGAATTTCATTTGATTTACGTTTACTTTTTTTTGCAACAACTTACTCATCTCATCTCGAGTGCGCTTGTTACTATTTTTATAGCATTACAATTACCACAAAAATAGCCAAGAGATTCATTCAAAGAGAGTGTGCTGCCATTTCACCTGCAAAAGGGAAACTTAAATAGAAATTTCAGAGCAATTAACCCACTGAATGAGTCTCTGAGTTGGAACTATCTGATGATAACAATAATAATAATAAAAATACCAGGGGTAAACATGCGCCGGCTGACATCAGCTTAACCTTCCCGGTGGCAGACAAAGCCCGCCTCTTTTATGAAGTGCAAATATTTGCGCTACTCTTTGGCACCTCTCTAGATGTCCGATACCAGGAACTTCACTTCACTCCACTCCTCCATTGGAGACAAGTGCACCTTGTTTATGTTGAAATTGAGTTGAACAACAAATAAACGTCAATTGGGGATTACAATTATCAGAAGTTAGAATTTCCAGAAATTCCAGAGAATCTGTTCCCTAGTCAAGTAACATAATCCCTAGTATTTAAACCATAACAAAAGAAAGCTAAATTTTCAATGAAATCCACTTAGTGCTTACGTTATTACGCATACGTTACGTTGCCCGTCAAAGCTCACCCCAAAAGCATGCTTTGGAAACGTAACGAAAGCCTGGTCATGTCACACCCATGTAAAATGTGTGTAAAATCATTAACTAAGACAAAAATCCATAAATAATTATCAACAAGATTATGCTCATTGCTGTGGCGAGCTACAAAAATAGAAAATAGTTGGCAGACAAAATGAAAAACCACTTAATTGCTTTGAGCGCGCGCACAACTGTACTCCGCACAAAAAAAAAAAAAACAATATATTCCATTAGAGGGTCTGCCAAAAATTCACCCCACATGTGTGTATTCAGATTCATATATTGCGAATATGGCATGTGGCTGTATATGTCAAGCTAGACAGTGTGAATGGCTTCTCTTCTTTTCTGTCACGAGAGCTTAGCAGACACGCTCAATGCCAGCGAAAAAGCAATTAACAAAAGGCATAATAAAAACATAGAGAAGGTAGAGAGACAGGGGGCTGGATCGTTACGTTGGAGATTATCTAGTATATATGCTTAAAAAATATAGAAAATAATATCCTTATAACTTATAAATACCAATTATTTGAGATCTTGCCAAAGATATGGATCATAAATTCGGTTTGCAAAAAAAACAAGCATTATTAATTTAATTAAATTTTTAATATACTTTTGATTATTAGTTGGTATAAGAGATAATTCTGAATTTTTTATAGAACAAAAGCAAGTAAACCCTACAATTTCTAGATTTTATTTTATAATTTCCTGACCAATAGCGCATTTGCTATTCGTGGTGATCCAATTAGATCGAGAAATTAAACTTGTGAGACGAAGCAGGCGACAAACACGTGTCTGTCTCAGCCGGAGGCAAACTTTGAGAGCCAGCTCCGCCATCTCGAACACACACTCGCACAACACACACCCACCAATAACACCCGTTCATAAACAAACACTTGTGTGAGTCAAGCGTGACTGTAGCTATTTTTACAGTTTCAGCTTTGGACGCGCTCTGCGGTTTGTGAAAACCCAAAAAGAAAAAAAAAAAAAAAACCGCTCGCCGCCACTTTTTATTCTTTTATTCGGACTATGTCAAAATTAGCAACAACTTGTCAAAGCGATTACATAGAGTATACATTTTGGCATGACCAGTAATTACAAAGAAAATATAGTGCACCTTGTGCGGGTCGCCTCCATTTAGCGGCGTCGCATTTCTATGACTTCATCGGCAGTCGGCAAATACTATATGTTTACATGTGTTCACCCCATTTGCTTTTGTTTTTGGGGGTGGTCAGGGGGTTCTTTAACTAAATATATATATTTTAGGGTTGAAATAATACAAGTTTTAAGTAAAATAAATTTAAAGGTTCAAATTTAATTTAAAAAAATTTAAAACCCACCAAACCACCCCCAAAATCATGCCAGTATAAAATGCTAACATGAATTGAATACTTTTAGACAGCTTTAAAAGAGGTTTCAAATCTCCTGAAATATTACTTTCTTGTAAATGCGTTATTATAAAATCTCTTTTATAAATTATCTTAATAAAAAAACGTTCAAGAAACCCCTAGAACCCCCCTAATGACTCCCAAAAGTACCCGGTAATTTTCCAAAATATTACCATAATCACTTAGCTTTGCATATATTTTGGGCAGCGCGTGTTTACTACCCATTCCATGTGCCCAAAGTCACGAGATGTGAGTGTGAATTGTACTACTCGTATGCTTACGTCCATCCGATATAATTAGACATATATACTCGATGGAGGTGCGCACGATTTCTTTGACTTTGGTCCGAGCAAAGAGTTCACTCTACCAATTGACATCAATCGCCGGGCACCGCGAAATGATGCATTTGCCGGGGGAGAATTTTCCATCGCCTCACTCGATTAGTGAAAATCTGAAAGCTAAAGCTGATGTAATTGCACAGCGGCGGAGAGAGCGACGCCGGCGCAGAACCCCGACAATATCCGAACCCAATTCAATAGCCACAGAGGGTACCCATGCCGAAACCCATAGCCTTAGCCATAGCCCCATACCCATTCGCGGTTTATAAGCGAAGGCGACGCAACAGTTGGCGCTCAGTAGAAAAAGCTGAAAGCAACAAGCGGGAGCGAAAAGTACCGACTCAGTTGACCGTTCAGTGCCGAAGGCACCACACCACCCTATCACAGAGCTAGTTTTTCCTCGCAGAACCTCCGAGTTTCCCAGCCCGCGATATGTTACGGTCTTCAGCCGGAAAAGTCGACAGATAGACAATGAAATGGTTTAAGCGTGTGCGCAAAAAGTCGTGAACTCGAACAACCGAAACTAGAAAATACCGAATTTAATATAGTTAAGTTTAGCAAACAACCCCTAAGCATTAAAAGCTAACAACAAGATGCCCTTTCGACGCAGCAGTCTGAATCATCGCCATCGCGATGGCCATGTTTTGGTGTGGAATCAGAGGCACCTCCACGAAGCACTCGAAGAACAGCCGCAAAGTAAGCTAGAATTCCACCGAAAAAAAATTTTACAATTTCTGATAGCATGCTTGTGAGTTTATATGAGTTATTTTGTCTAGACTGCTTTGAAATAATATTTAATATTTTCGTTTTGAAATAGTGTTACAAGAATATTGGGAGAGGATGTATTCACTTCTTAAATATAAATTAGTTACTTTTAAATATATTCAAATAATATTGATCTCAAGCAATTTGACCTGCCTTCCCTTAGACCTTTTCTGACCCCACTGCGTATACGTAATTTTGTTGTTAGGCCACCAAAGAAGACCTATTTCCTTGGGCTTATTTCGCGCGACACACACGTGCTTCTCCTCATCGCCAGTTTGCTGACAACAAAAGCAATACGCGTCGATTGTGAAACACGAGACGTTGGGTGGAAAATAAGAGAAAAAAACAGAGGGAATAATGGGAAAAGCGAGGAAAAGCGAGCAAATCGCGCGATTTAACGCTGCGTGAGCATAAATAAACAGCGAGCCAAATACAATTTTTTTGAAATTATTTTTTGACTCGGCAAATTCTGCGGTCTTTTGCCCTTTGTTTATGACATTTTTTTCGATGAATTATTTTTTTTAGCTTGTTTTGGCAACTAAATTCCGCGGAAACAGACAGGTTATTGAACACGAAAATGCTTATCGCACAATTTTTAATTTACCACCAAGTGGCAAAGTTCAGTAGTTGGAAAAGTGAATTGCCTCAATTAAATCTGCAAGCAGCCTTGAACTTTAGTATGCGTCGCTCTCTAATTAAGCCAAATATGTATATAGTAGTACCTAAAGCGAACACAACTGTACTCGCAGCTGGAAATTCAGAGTACCCTCACGTGTTCCACGCCCGTGCAATTTGCCGAGAAATGCCGACCATTCACGTTTGCCAAATGACACAAAACGACACAAAAAATATCAACACTCACCCATTCCAATGTAAACAATTGCTTTCATAGCAATAATAAAACGCGATCTCGGAACATGAGTCCATAGCGGGGAAATCAAATAAATAAATGAGTAGAAATTACGAGGTTGCACTTGAAATCAAAAGGAATCTAGTTTATTTTCACAGAACAAAAATAGACCTAATTACTGAGTAATTAAAAATTTAATTTTTTTATGATTTCAAACATCAAATGTTTTGTGCTGTGTAAAGATTGTTGTAGGTTTTTCGATCTACACCATGAATCACCTTAGCGGGCCCGGCGAAAGGCTTATCTCGTGCGAGCAACGAACCTTGAGCTAAGCAAACCCCAGACAAGATTATATCTTTATATCTCTGCGATAGCCTAGAAATATTTGGGTTATTTCTGCATTTCCGAAACATATAATTTGTCAGCTAACATTTACAGTTGCTGACAAGATTTCCGCTTGCCCTGGGCTAAATTAGATAAATTAGTTTATGCACGCTTATTGGTCACTGACGCAGGCACAATTATTTACTCTCTCTCTTGCTGCGGTTTTTAATTTTTGAGTCTCTTTTGACTAATTATTTTTCTCTTATTTTTTGTGATATTCTTTTAGGATGCTTTGCCACCCGCTATTTTGTGACCTTTATGCTTTTCCTGGGCATGGCCAATGCGTATGTGATGCGGACGAACATGTCGGTGGCCATTGTGGCCATGGTCAATCACACGGCGATTAAGTCCGGTGACGAGGTGTTCGATGATGAGTGCGGAGATCGTGATATACCCATTGTAAGTTGGAATTTTAAACCTTATATATTTATAAATATGTAAAGCATATTTTTGGATAAAAGCGATTTTGAAAAACTAGAGTGCTTCAAAGTATTTTTCCATAATGTTCTTCATTAATAAATAACATTTTAATTTTCCCATCTTCTTCCCCTTAGGACGATTCCCAGGATGGCGAATTCCCCTGGAATTCAGCCCTGCAAGGCTATATCCTCTCCTCCTTCTTCTATGGCTATGTCATCACCCAGATTCCCTTTGGCATTTTGGCCAAGAAGTACGGCTCGCTGCGCTTCCTGGGCTACGGCATGCTGATCAACTCGGTCTTCGCCTTCCTCGTCCCGGTGGCTGCCCGCGAAGGCGGCGTCTGGGGTCTGTGTGGAGTGCGCTTCATCCAGGGCCTGGGTGAGGGTCCCATTGTGCCCTGTACTCACGCTCTTCTGGCCAAATGGATCCCACCCAACGAGAGATCACGTATGGGTGCCGCCGTCTATGCGGGAGCTCAATTTGGAACCATCATCTCGATGCCACTGTCCGGTCTGCTGGCGGAATACGGATTCGATGGCGGCTGGCCATCGATCTTCTATGTGTTCGGAGTTGTGGGCACCGTGTGGTCTATTGCCTTCCTGATGTTTGTGCACGAGGATCCCTCGGTTCATCCCACCATTGATGAGCGGGAGAAGAAGTACATCAACGATGCGCTGTGGGGAACCGATGTGGTCAAGGTGGGTTTACTTACAAAAACGATTAATGAGAAATTTATTAAAATTTTTTATATATCTTTGCAGAGTCCTCCAATTCCCTTCAAGGCCATCATCAAGTCGCTGCCCTTCTACGCCATTCTGTTCGCCCACATGGGTCACAACTACGGCTACGAGACTCTGATGACCGAACTGCCCACCTACATGAAGCAGGTGCTTCGCTTCTCCCTGAAGTCCAACGGACTGCTCAGCTCCCTGCCCTACTTGGCCATGTGGCTGCTGTCCATGTTCATCTCGGTGATTGCCGACTGGATGATCAGCTCCAAACGCTTCTCCCTGACCGCCACCAGGAAGATTATCAACAGTATTGGCCAGTATGGCCCTGGAATAGCCTTGATCGCCGCCTCCTACACAGGCTGCGACCGAGCCTTGACTCTGGCCATCCTCACCATTGGTGTGGGCCTGAACGGAGGCATTTACTCGGGCTTCAAGATCAACCACTTGGATCTTACGCCCCGCTTTGCCGGTTTCCTGATGGCCATCACGAATTGCTCGGCCAACTTGGCCGGTCTACTGGCGCCCATTGCCGCTGGCAATCTGATCTCTGATCCCAGCAAGGTGAGTTCTTGAGATTTTAATTGGAAAAGTTTAGGAACAAAAGCGGCAATATTTTTTATAATTTAAAAGATTTCTTAAGGCCTCTTTTTCATAACAAAAATACATTTGAAAAATTAAATACTGTCACTTTTGTGGGGTAAATATAGCATCTGTGACCAAAGCAATTAATGAATAATTATATAAACAAGCACACTAAATCCAATATAAATAGACATAAGCTAGGCTATGATATATATCCCCTAAAGAGAGACAATTAAATTCTTTTAAAAATTATTGCCAAATTTTGATAGCTACATTCAGCAGCCTAATTAAACATTTAGTATATAGTTAAATTTAAATTAATTTTTTCTCCTTCTCTTTTATTTTGCAGCCCATGATGGGTCAGTGGCAGATCGTGTTCTTCATTGCCGCCTTTGTGTACATCATTTGCGGCACCTTCTACAACATCTTCGGTTCCGGAGAACGCCAGTTCTGGGACAATCCCGAGGATGATGAGCAGAAGCCGGCCCTGCAGGCGACCAGCACCACCACACCCCAAAGGCTGAGCAATGGAGCGGCGCCACCGACGCAGGCCATCACCAGCTCCTAGAAAGCGGCCAGGATTTAGGATTAGCCAATACACACACACCGTACACTATATGATATGAAATGCGTAGCTTAGTCGTTGTTTTAGTTACCTATATATATATATGTTAAGCCAAAAGTTGTTATACCGATAGCTAGCCACTGATCTATTCCTATACCTGCATATATACTAACGATCTAGCTAGCGATCCTTAGAACAAAAGACAGTTTAGCTTCCGATTGTAAATGTGAATTGTGAACTCAAACCCCAAAACTGAAAACCAAACCAAATCGAGCACAAATTGTCTGCTTTAGTTAGGCAAATCGAGGTCTACCATTGCAAATGCGTAGTTTTCTAATCTTATTGTGATAGCGACAGAGTTTAGTTCTCTCACCGATTTGTTTTGAAACGAAATGATCCGCTCAAGCGAACATTGTTAAGTAAGCAAGCAACCAAATGTATGAAAAACCAATTAAAACTATAGTTTAAGAATATCAAAGAAGACTTACATGGGTTTTTACTTGGGGTTCGAGCGGAATATCCTTGAATATGATTACTTGCCTTAACAGTTCCCTAAATGCTACCATCTCACCCCCAAAGCCTAATTCGTTATTAATAAGCAGTTGTCAGGATATCAAGTGGAGGCATCTCCTTTGACACGTATATAAAGGCTAGGAACGAAAGGCATATCCTTTAGTTGTCTATTCCCATGGGTCACGAAGAGGAGGAGCTCAGCACGGACCAGGTAGACCTGAAGGTGTCGCCCCTGGTGGGCTCTCTGCGGCGCACTTGGAGTGATTTTTGCGCCACCAGCAGTATCCATGGCTTGAGATACACCCGCGATGAGGATACCAATAAAATAGTGCACTTTGTGTGGCTCCTGATCTCGCTGGTGATGTTTATCTGCGCTGTGGTTATGGCGCACACCTTCTATGTGGATTATCGCAGCAATCCCACTAGGATGAATGTGGAAAGCGATCACACTCCGGTTAATAATCTCTACTTTCCACCGGTTACCATCTGTCCGGATGTGCTTTTTAATATGCAAAAGTCCCAGGCTTTCCTGAAGACTCTGTGGGTAGAAAGGAGACTTTGGATATATATATTATATATTATATATTTCACAGACAACTCCCTCAGGGAGCTGAGTTATCTGGCATTCTGCGAAAACTGCACATCTTTTATGGATTTATGTTGGACGATGAACGTTATACGCCGCAGGATATTGAGCAAATGGAGTCCTTGCTGTCCCTCAATAATCTCACAATTCAGCAATTTGTGGAGCATTTACGTTGGGATTGCGATGAGATTCTCTATCGCTGTAGATTCAATGGGAACATTATGGATTGTTCGGAGCTTTTTCAGCTATCCAAGACATTTTTTGGACACTGCTGCTCCTTTAATTTGAGACAAAAGGGGTTGGTAATATTAAGCAAATATAATTTCTAATATTTTCTTATTAATATTATACTTTTATTAAAACAGTCTCAACTTCACCGCCCAGCGGGCCATAGGAGGTCAAAAATATGGTCTATCTCTTATAGTGAGATACAAAGATGACAGCTATGATCCCGTACAATCGTATTCTTATGGTGTTAAGCTGCTGATTCAGGAAACCGATGCCTTTCCCAGTGCCCATGCCTCGGCTAATTTTATAGCCTTTAACACGGAGACTTTTGCAGCTATAAGACCCCAGGAAACCTTTTGTTCGGCAACTGTCAAGGCTCTGACTATCGAGGAAAGAAATTGTGTGTTTCAGAAAGAGTTTCCCCTACAATATTTTCCGGATTATGTGTATCCCAATTGTGAACTGAACTGCAGGGTCACAAATATGGTCAAGTTTTGTGGATGTCACACGTACTTCTTTGACTTTAATCGCACCAGGGATAGGATTTGCACTTTCAGGGATATTCCCTGTCTGGTGGATAACTTTGGTGGGTTTTGGCTTATTAATTAATGACTTAAGATAATTAAATATCTTCTTTTTAGCTAATATTATTACACGAAACAGAAGCACTCAGTGTTATTGTCCCCTAACCTGTGAGCACTTTGATTTCGATGTTCAAATATCAAATTTTCCTCTACAACTCAACATGCCCGTGGCAGACAAGTTCTAGTGAGTATTTAATATATATTTTAAATATTTATATATTAAAAAACTCTCTAATTTCAGTTCTGGAATAGCCATGAATGATGGCATAGTTCATATCTTTATTAATTCCTTTAGCTATCGACGTCTACGTCATGATTTGCTCTCCAATATGGTCACTTTGGTTTGTACGTCTGATTAAACAATTTATTTAAATTTTATTTCAAGAGGTTTAATATATTTTAGCCAACTTGGGCAGCGCCTTTAGTCTTTTCGTCGGCATGAGCATGCTTTCTGTGGTGGAGATTATCTACTATTTCTCCGTAATTCTACGCAAAAACTACAATCTGGAGTGTGAAGCTCGCAAGAGGATGCTTCAAAAGGGGCCAAAGTTCGCCTGGCCGAAGGCAAATGACACTCACAGTAAACACAAGAAATCTGTTTTCATAATTCACAAATCGTAATCGTAATCTAAAGGAATGACAGAATGCAAAAAAAATATTGTCATAAATTAGAGTAATAAAAAATTATCGATTTCAAGCAGACATGGCGTGAACTTATTTTTACTCTTTAGAAGAGAGTACGTGGCTTTTTTGAGAATTAAAAGAAAATCAAGGCAACTTAATGATTTTGTCTATATTTTAATTTAAATTAATTTATAATAATAATTTAAGTTAATTTACAAACAAAGTTAAATAAATATGAGCAATAAAAACCTCTTGAACTTTAGACATCTCACTAAACATTGTAACAATCAACAAGGGTATTTAGAGTTCCAAATCTAATCTTACCTTCGCGTGTCTTATGATGTTCTGGGAATGCCAAGCCACTCACGACTTGCAAATATCCAGGGACATTATCGCATATTGCCATAGGTCAGCCGATGGCCATTGTAAATCTAACCCCGAATCGCTGGGCGACCATCTGCTGGTTGTAAATTGGACCCAAGCAAAGCAAATCCGCGATAAGATTGCCTCGGGGCGTATAAAAGGAGCCGGGGCTCCGGAGATTAGGCACAGTTTTTTACGGTCATGATCAAGTTCGCTTTGGCCCTGACGCTCTGCCTGGCGGGTGCCAGCCTTTCGCTGGCCCAGCACAATCCCCAGTGGTGGGGCAACCGCAACACCATCGTCCATCTCTTCGAGTGGAAATGGTCGGACATTGCCGAGGAGTGCGAGACGTTCCTGGCACCGCGCGGCTTTGCCGGCGTCCAAGTGAGTCCCGTGAATGAGAACATCATCTCGGCGGGTCGTCCCTGGTGGGAGAGGTATCAGCCCATCTCCTACAAGCTGACCACACGCTCTGGCAACGAGGAGGAGTTCGCCGACATGGTTCGTCGCTGCAACGATGTGGGTATCCGCATCTACGTCGATGTTCTCCTGAATCACATGTCCGGTGACTTTGATGGCGTGGCCGTGGGCACAGCCGGCACTGAGGCGGAGCCTTCCAAGAAATCTTTCCCAGGTGTGCCATACAGCGCCCAGGACTTCCATCCCAGCTGCGAGATCACCGACTGGAACGATCGCTTCCAGGTACAGCAGTGCGAGCTGGTTGGCCTCAAGGATCTGAATCAGCACAGCGATTATGTGAGGAGCAAGCTGATTGAGTTCCTGGATCACCTCATCGAACTGGGCGTTGCCGGTTTCCGTGTGGATGCCGCCAAGCACATGGCCGCCGAGGATCTGGAGGTGAGTTTGCTATAAGGCTAAGAATATTGTAGAACTTACACAACCTTTATCCTGGTATCCTTTTGCTTAGTACATCTACGGTAGCCTGAGCAACCTGAACATCGAGCATGGCTTCCCCCACAATGCCAGGCCCTTCATCTTCCAGGAGGTGATCGATCATGGCCACGAGACCGTTTCCCGCGAGGAATACAACGGTCTGGGTGCCGTCACCGAGTTCCGCTTCTCCGAGGAGATCGGTAGGGCCTTCCGTGGAAACAATGCCCTGAAGTGGCTGCAGAGCTGGGGCACCGACTGGGGCTTCCTGAGCTCCGAGCAGGCCTTGACCTTTGTGGATAACCATGACAACCAGCGCGATATGGGATCCGTGCTGAACTACAAGTCGCCCAGGCAGTACAAGATGGCCACCGCCTTCCATTTGGCCTACCCCTATGGCATCAGCCGGGTGATGAGCTCCTTTGCCTTCGATGATCACGATACCCCGCCGCCCCAGGATGCCCAGGAGAATATAATTTCTCCGGAGTTCGATGAAGATGGTGCCTGTGTGAATGGCTGGATCTGCGAGCACCGCTGGCGCCAGATCTACGCCATGGTGGGCTTCAAGAACGCCGTGCGTGACACCGAGCTGTCCGCGTGGTGGGACAATGGCGACAACCAGATCTCCTTCTGCCGCGGCAACAAGGGCTTCCTGGCCGTCAACAACAACCAGTACGATCTGTCCCAGGAGCTCAACACCTGCCTGCCGGCCGGTGAGTACTGCGACGTGATCTCGGGCAGCCTGATCGATGGCGCCTGCACCGGCAAGTCCGTCCATGTGAACGAGCATGGCTATGGTTATATCCACATCGGATCGGATGACTTCGATGGAGTGCTGGCCCTGCACGTGAATGCCAAAGTTTAAGTAGTTTTTGTTTTGGGTAACACAGAAATCTGGGCTTTATTTTGTCTCAAATTACAATAAAAACGAACGCACATAATGTACACGGAGGTCTTTAGCTCTAACTTTTCGAATATGTATATATGCGAGAGCGGTAACAAAGTAAGACATTCAACGCGATTCAAACTGGAACTGGACTTAGACTAATGAATGCCAGGACAACGACATCCTCTGAATATAAATCTGGGGGGTAGGGATACTGAATAACATGTATATGTTTGGGACTGGATCCTGGGCTAGATCCACATCCGATCCAGCTGGCACACTGTAAAACCGCTCTGCAAATAGAAGAAGTTGGCATTGTGAAATTGTAGTTGGATGCTCTGGCTCCGACTTTTTCTGGCGAACTGTTATAGTCTCCACTAAGGCGGATTGCCTCTCGCAAGCATTCAGAGGCGCTACGGAAAAAAACCGATCCAAAATACGAGTATCTAGCGAGCTGGCAAGCTGACTGGCCGATTGATTGACTGTTGGTTAGTTTCAAAACAAGCAACTACAAATCAAAATAGCAACGCTCTACTTGGCATTCCGATTAGTTACGAGTGTTTAGCAGATCTGCGGATCCCAGTTGTGTGTTTAGCGATTACTTAACGATTTAGTTACCATTTAGTTGGAATTAAATGCTCATGATGCGTAATTACCTGTAAAATGCTGATATCTTTCTGCTTACGAGTAAATTGATTTGCTAAAAAGCCAACGTTTCTTACTCACTTAAGAATATTACAAGTGTATATATATAATATGTATATGTTGTAAATTATGATACTTTAGATACTCCGCTTAAGTGTAGGATTCTCTTAAACAGGTTTTCTTTTTCACTTTGCAACTAACAAACACAGAGTCCAAAAATCTTGCTCAGAGTTCAACATTAAATATTAATTTTGGTAATCGCGATAATTTCCATGTTTTGTACGGCACAAAATGTAATGTTTTCCTTCTCTCTAAATTTTCTTTTTTTTACGATTTAAGTACGGCCCCAAATCCAGCTTTAATATAATACATGCGCATGCGCATAATTTTGCTCTGATCTTAGTCTTAGGAGTTAACTAGAAAAAACACTTCTGACCTCGATTTGCAATAGCAGCGCAGTTCGGTTACATTTAGAATTAAATTGCATTAGGTTTCTTCGGAAACATAATCAGAATCGGAATCAGAATATATTATATATGTATGTATATCGATTATATGATGCCATCAAAAATTTGTAATACTTGCGTCCAATCACGCTTTTATGTATATATATATATATATCTATAGCTATATAACAGGAACCACGTAAAAATGCACAAATACTTAGAATATAGATACATTATCGTTTTCCACATTAATTACAACATCAAAGTGTGAACTCCTGTATGCACATGTATACATATAAACTTTTGATCTATTGTTTTCCTTATTTATCGTTTTCTTTTTTGTTTTTTAAATAGTAGTCAGGTAAATCGTGGGAGGAATTATTGTTGCGCTTAAGTTTGTAGATTACATAATATCATATTTATATATATAGCGGTTAGCAATCGCTCAGCTTGTAACCGCGCATCTAACGAGGGTTGCTTGACAAGTCAGCAGAGATCATAAGTACCAGACTTCGGTGGGCCGAAGTTCGCGCCTTTACTTTTTGTAGAGCTTTTGAAACGGCCTAAAAACCAGAACCATTTTATAAAGTTTGATAACCGAACGCCCATGGTTTCGGCGTCTTCACTTAAGCCTAGACTTTAATACGGTTACGATTGCGATTGAGAGAGATTTATATATATAGATTCAACACTGAGATTGTCAAAAATATATGCGTATCGAAAAGATATCGAGAGATTGCCGCGAATAATTACTGAGGTTCACCTTGTTCGCCACCAGCAATGGGTAGTACATATATATTTTGAATAAATATTTCCTTGTCTAGCTAGAAAAAAATACCTATTATATGGATGTTTATGTATTCTGTAGGCTATATTCTTTGAGATCTTTTAGGTAGGAGGTACTGAGATATTGAGTTCATACGAATATGCATTTTATTTAGCTTTCTTAATCTCTATTTCTTATTTAATTTTCAGTTGTTCTGTTAAGTTATCTAATCTATTGTAGAGCTTGATATTTATGAGGTTTGATTTTGATTTATTTTGATTTGAATTCTGATTTATAACAGTATTTTCTGTACACCCTTCGGGGGTCTTTATTAAAAGGCAGTTAGTTGGAAATCAAAGATCAAGAATCCAATTTGAAGTAACCTGTCTTGGTTTGGTTTCCTATCTAGGTACTCTCCCCATCACTGGTGGCCTGTTAGCTTCATTTCCTACTCTCTAGAAGCTCTTGCCCGCATCATGGATGCGCTTGCGGCGACTGTCGCGCCTCCTGTACCGATCTATGATCCGCGACCGATGCCTTTCCGGGCACAGTGCCTCCGGCGAGCTGTCCACCTTCTTCATCACAATCCGGAAGGTGAAGGTGTGCTTCGGCGAGGCACTGGCCGCCCGTCTCGGCGACGGCGGCTCGAATTCGCTGCCGCTCGAGAAGCCGCAGGAGGAGAGCGGTCCTGGGTGGGGCAGAGGCCCTACTGCACCCACTCCCGCTCCCGTTCCCGAGCCCATACCGGCAGCTGCATAACCTGGAACTCGTTCGCGCGGCATTGTTCCATTGTTCGTATAGCCGGACGGAGTGGACATGGAGCCCGTGGAGAGCTGCTGGGTGAGCACGGAGCTGGGACGTGGCTCGAAGATGGAGGCGCATCTCTGATCTGTGCAGAGGAAGGTTCGCACCTCGCGCTCCTCCTCCTGCAGGCCCTTCTGCCGGACGGTCAAGGGAAAGTGCTTGCGACTTGGGTCGCCATAGGGACTCCGCTGCGGCGGCTCCGGGGGATAGCCGTAGCCATGGGGATAGGAGCCACTGGAGTCGTAGCTGTCCCTGGAGCTGTAGTTCGAGGAGGTCTGCTGGGAGAGCGGACTACGTGCCCGGGAGAAGGCACTGAAGGGGGAGACGTGCAGCTGGCGGAAGTTCTCCGTCCGCTGCTTCTTGCTCATCGCCGGAAAGGGAAAGCTGGGCGATCGGCCACCGCCATCGGTGGGCGTGTAGTCGAAGTGGGTCTCCAGCGAGGACTTGCGTCCGCCGCAGGAGGAACCGGACCTCTGGAAGGTCTCCGCATCCACCAGCTCGATGGAGCTCTTCCGCAGGTCCACAGGCCGTCGGCCCTGACCCTTCTCGTCGGTGTCAACGATCTCAAAGCTGGAGGTCTGATCCTCGTAGCTGGTGGACTGATACCGCGAGATCGAGACATCGAAGCTGGTGTCCCTGGAGGAGTACGGACAGTCGAAGCTCGACTCACCCCGGCTGGACTTGCTCCACTTGCTCTCGACCAGCTCGAAGCTGTCGCCCCCGGAGTCCAGGCGCTGCAGGTTGATCAGATCCGTTTCGGTGTCCACTCCGGGACTGCGCAGCTGCTCGAGGAACGGGGAGCGCGGTGGATCGAAGGAGGAGCGGCGCGACGGCGGCTCAAACTCGATGGTAGGACACTGCAGCGGCTTCTTCTCGGGCAAGGTCGCCGTCAAGGCCAGCGACTCGGACTCGGCCTGGACGGCGGCCAGGTCCGCCTCTTCGGTCTCCCGCCGCAGCGCCTGCAGATTCACATAAACTGGTTCTGGGGCGTAGGCCTTCAAGATCTCTACCAGCTCGGCGCGCATCTCCTCGGGTATCATCAGATCGTTGGAGTCTGACTCCCGCTCCTCGCTGATGCGGGGCTCGATGGGTTCGCGACTCTCGGAGCGACGCGTGAAGTGATGAACGACGGCAGCTCCGCCCTCGCCGTTGAGGGCCACAACCTTCAGGGAATTGGTGACCTCCTCCACAAACTGTGCCATGGCTGCATCGGTCTGCTCGCCCTCGCCTTCTGCTTCCTTCTTGGCCTCCTTCTCCGGCTCCAGTTCCGGTTCCTCTAGCTCGCGGAGCCTCTCATGCTTGATATAGGACTCACCTACCTTCTCGAAGTGCACGTTGGCCAGCTCGAAGGGCTGCTCCTCCAGTCCACCTACCTGCTGCTCTGGATGGCCCTGGCTGAGGTCCGCACTCGGCCTCTTGGATCCCGACGCCGAGGAGCCCTGCTTCTGCTTGTCCTCCTTCTGTTTCTCCTCCTCCTCCTGGCGCTTCGCCGATCTGCGAAGCTTCAGTGACATCTTCGTGTAGTGGGCAAACTTCAGGGACATCTTTGGCTCGAAGCCCACCTCGGACATTTGCTTTTGGACAGCACTCTTGGCGGCCGTCGATGAGGCCGCTGGACTGGCGGAGAACGTGCTCTGCCGGATGAGGGGGCCACTGGAGGAGCCAGACTCCGCTCGCGTGAAGGCATTCGCAAAGCGATTCGTTCTCGTGGATATGTGCTTCGATGGCTTCCGCACAAAGGCCAAGATCTCGCGCATAACGCTCTTCTTCTCCTGCGGCTGGGCTGCCGCTTCCTTCTCCTTTTCCTTCTCCCTTTCCCGGGCGGCTGCCTCGGCCGCCTCGCGCTCCCTCTCCGCGCTCTTGTAAGTCTCGGCCGGATTGGAGACGGTGATGGGAGGAATGGGACCCATCGGGGAGCGCTTCTCGCTGGCAAAGTAGATGGGCGTAAAGAGGCTAATGGAGGGTCGCTTCATGCCCACGAAACCCGCCTCTTCCGGCTCTGTGGCCATGTCCTGGACATGCACCGTGGACGTGGGACTCCTGCGCGTTCCCGGCACACCAAACTGGCAGCCAAAGTCTGTGGGTGCGACTGCTCCGAGTGGAGATCTCCGTTCCTGGGTGTGAACACTGAAGGTGGGACTGCTCCGACGTGGCATGTCTCCCGTGGGACTTCTGGCAGTGGGACTCGGATCATTCGGTGAACGCAATCCGCTGCTGGGAAAGAGCGGACTGCGGCGACCCTGTGGACTGCGGTCGTTGAGGCCGACGGGACTTCGCCGGCCCTGGTTGCCCAGCGATATGGAGAGCTGGCCGCTGTTCTTCCGGCGGTTGGAGGCACGCAGTGTACCCTGGCGCGACAGCGACGTGGGCGTCTTCTGTGATCCGCTGCCGGGACTCTTAGATTCCGGTGCCGGCAGCACTGGACTCTTCGGTGTCAGAGGACTGCGCTTCTTGTCGCCGGCGCCATTGCCCGAGGCCAGTGATGTGTTCAGCGTGAGATTCGGCGCATTGTTGGGACTCCGACGCTCCGAGGGACTGCGTCGGGTGCGGAAAGACTGGGACTTGGCCTTGCGGATCTTGGGCAGCGACTGGTGGTGATGGCGATGACGATGGTGATGCTGGTTGGGCTGGGACGACGTGGAGGAGGAGGAGGGGCCGTTCAACTTATGTTAGTTGCTGTGATGCGGCCCACTGGTGGGGTCGCTGCTGCCGCTGGAGCTAAGCGTGGTGTTCGATCCGTAGGGATCCAGTGAGCTCTGGACCGACATGGAGCGACCCTGATTCTGGCGCGCCCGCCTCACTCGGCTAGAGTTGGGAGACAGCTTTCCGGGGTCGATGCTTTCTGGGTCTGCCTGCAAAGTGTAGAATCAGACATAAAGGGGACAACAGGATGGATGGACGGAATGGAGTGCACGTTGGATGGATGGATGGACGTTGGATGGATAGACGTTGGATGGACACATGGACATGGACGTTGAAATGGAGAGACAGATAGGCGGACAGATAGATGGACAGATGGCGGCGTGAGTGACTGAGTTAAACACCAAGGAAGCAGCGCGTTAGCAATCGAGAAGCACAGTGCAACCCACCTGGTAGGCCAGAGCATTCATGATGATCGAGTACGGAACGAGGTTCAGCGGATGGATCTCTCGCATCAGGACATTGGCGGGAATCTTATGAAACTGGATGTACTCGCAGAAGGTGCCCAGGATCTCCTTGATGTCGATGTTCTAGATGGAAAATCAGTCAAGTGTTATCTGTTTTTGAAAGATATCCGAGTGATTTCCTTACCGGATTGTTGTCGTAGTACTTCTTGCTCCACATGAGCGCCGCCTGGAACTTGGTGAACTCGTCCGCCCTTAGCTCCTCCCTGGCCAGGATAAGGCGTACCACATGCTGTGGCAGCAGGGTGAAGCTGCCCAAATTCAGGACCTCATTGCCATGCTCGTCCACAAACTCCAGGACCTTCTGCACCAAGGTCTTGGTGCACTTGTACTGAATGTAACGCTCAGCGGAGGCCAGCAGGGCGCACACAGTGTCTACATTGATGCAGCACTGCACGAATCCGGCACAGGCGCGACGCAGTTCCTCGAGGCCATAATAATCAGCGGCATTCATGACACCTAAAAAAAGTTTTTGCATTAAATACATTTCTTACTTGATTCATTTTAAATGTAGTATTTGAAGTTACCCAAAAGAGTTCGCGGCTGCAGGGTCACACAGCCCGTGTGAATATACTCGATCAGCTGGCGAAAAACATCCGGCTCAAACTCCTCAATAATCAAGGTTTGATGCTGCTGACCTGAGGGCTAAATTTAAGAATATTTCATCAAGAACAATGTACAGTAAGGGTCTTGATTAAATCAGCTAACAGAACAGTAACAACTAAGCGGTGCAATGACTATAATTTTCATAGACATTCCAATATTGGTGAAGGTCAGGCAACCCAAAGTAGCTCATTCACAAAGGTTTGGTATATATGTAGTAAAGACAGGTAATATTAGTGGGTAGTTTACCACCCACCAGTAAGGATTCCATATAGATAGAAGAAGTATTTAAGCATTCAAGGACTAGGCATAGATATAGGAGTAGTAGCAGGTAGAAGTCATTCAGTGGAAAGAGCACAAGACCATTTTGATGACACTCAAACCATTCTAAGTACTAACTCATCCTTAGGTCAAAGATTAGACGCACATTCAACATAGACATCTACTTCTAACCAATTATATATATTTATAGATTTAATAGGTATAGAAAGCTAGCTTCGAAAGGCCGAAGGTGTGTATGACCTTGCAGATTAAGGAGGAAAATAAATAAGGCTTAAATATAATGAAATTATAAACCACTTGGGAAATACTCTATCGGAATATTTAATAGTAAAAATTAAAAGTAATTCTCCGTTATTTATTATCTGCAAGGACACATCCAAAGGCTTCAATCAATTACGACACCCACACACGTTTACAGCGACAGTATTTGATTTTGTTTTTTGATTTGATTTGATGCTTGGTTACCTCGGGTATCGGAGCTAATTGTTGGGTGAAACCGGTTCTCTATGATTACGGATATGGGTTGCGGGATAACGAGTACGAGGACGAGTTATTGTTTGATGAGGAATGGTGGTTGTCACAACAGAGAATGCACGAGAACATTGATATCAGTTAAAAACGGCTTTTTCGCTGGCTCACACGAATTATTTACACACACCCACACACAAAAACAAGGAGGAGAACAATGCGGAATGAAGGTAACTGAAAAGGTGGTTACAAAAATAGCCCCAATGATGCACACACACATGGCAAAATGCAAAATCACACCCGACACACACCTCTCTCCTCCACACACATCGAACTGACTGAATGGAGATGGAGATGGGCATGGCTTGGAATGAAATGGAATGGATACACCCCCATGGGTAATCGATTATGGATGAATACGGAGCACACACTTGTATAGGGGAGAGAGTATCAAGGCATGCGAATGCGAACCTGTTGGGCGGCATTCTGCAAATTGAGCAGCGGTTCCGAGGAGCGTTTCAGGAAGAGACGTAGTTTGTTCTCCTTCGTCGAGGTCTCCCTTTTTCTCTGCGGCGATGGAGCTGCATAGAGCATCTTGGCGAAGACCCGGGAACGGGAGGCCAGCACAGCCTAGAGGATGAGAAATAAAATACTTTTTGATTAAGGTGCTTTTAGGGATTTAAAGGATTAAATCTATATCATTTTAATTTGAAAGTTTAAATTAACATTTAATCTATATTCTTCGGTAGGTTTATTTGTGTGATTTAATATGCTTTTATATCTTTCATATTACACCCATTTCATTACCCTTTTCCCGTCATATTTTATAGTCTCTGCAGTGACTACACTGTTCAATTATTCAAAGGAACACACATTCCTTGGGGAGTTTCTCACACAAAAGAATCTACATTATTTAGAGGCACAGAGTGGCGATTACGCAGTGACCTGATTCCGATGCCCAGCCTCACACAGGACGCAGCATCACACGTACACAGTGCGAAAATATCAAGTACATGAATTAGAGTACAAACCTTGACGGCGCAGACGGGTTCGCGGGTATCGCCCACCAGAAAGGTTACGTCACAGAGCTCGGGCATGGAGGCCAGGAACTTCATATCCTCCGCCAGGCCCGTCTTATTCTCGAACGTCGAGAGGTCCGGCTCTGCGTCAGCCATGCCGGGTAGAATCAATGCCTCGGGCATTTGGGTTTACTGCAAATCACACACACAGATCGTAATTAATCAAAGTAATTCTGGGCTGGAAGAACAACTTGCAGCCGATGGTCGACTAGCTTGAGACTCTCAAGTGAACTGCCTTCCTTTGAGGATTTTCTTTTCTTAATTCTAAACTCTGTTTAAGAGATCAAAAACTTTATCTGGAAATTATTTGAAACAGGAATTTTAGGAGAATAAACTTTTATAAAAGGATTTA